>PVJS01017967.1:0-35517 GCA_004027185.1 Glis glis | reverse complement strand
GGAGGTAGAACGCCCCTGGGTTCAATCCCTGGTACTGCAAAAAAAAAAAAAAATAATAAATAAATAAATAAATAAAAAACAAGAAGCTAAGGAATACAACAAGGTAAGTGAAAAGAAGTCAGCACTAGAAGTCTGCCCTGGAGTTGACTGTGTGAGGGATAACCACTGGGCTTCATTGCTACTTCCTATCTGCTCTGGGCCAGGAACCTTATAGCTATCCAAAGCCAGCAGAAAGATGGATATTCTGTTATGGTTGAATTTGTGTCCACCCTAAAAAGAAAAGAAATATTAGAGTCCTAATGCTCACTACCTCAGAATGTGAGCCTATTTGGAGATAGGGCCTTCACAGAGGTGATCAAGTTAAAATGAAGTCATTGGGGGTCTATATTCTAATGTGACTAGTACCCTTATAAAAGGGGGTATATGGACAGAGACAGATATGCACAGAAGGAAGAGAGAAGATGACAATGTATAAGCCAAGGAAAGAGGTCTGGGCCAGATCCCTCTTTCATGTCCCTTAAAAGAAACCAACCCTGCCCAAGCCTTGAATTTGGACTTCTCGCCTCCAAAACTATGAGACACTACATTTCTGTTGTGCAAGCCACCCAGTCTGTGGCACTTTGTGATAGTATCCCTGATAAACTGTACATGTTCCAACCCCTCTTTTATTAATAAAGCACTGGAGGAAGAAGAGATTAGAGTGATGTGCTGAAGTTGCAAATGAGATTGCTCAGATTTGCACCCCATTCCCTGTCTACTCCTGCACATTGCTAGACAGCAGGCTCCTTGCTGACAGGTACTTCTTTTGACTTTGTTCACGTCTGTGTCCTCAGCATTTACATCAGTGCCTGGCATATCATAAGCCAATGCTTGATCAATGAATGAATGAAGTAATGCTTTTTCTAACAGTTTACCCAGAGTATCACAATTACATTAAGATCATTAAAAAAAAAAAACACACCAGACTGGAAAAGCACATCATTTTGAAAAAAGAGTTCTGATAACTCATGGTAATTGTCACAGCAAAGAGCAAACTTGGTGTACACATACCCTTCCCACAGTTAGACAATGACAACTATGAACAAGTTTGTAAATGAACTCTTTGGAAATTTTGTTTCATGGGTTATCAGGTATAAAACTTTAGGATTATAATTCCTACTTCTATGTGGAAACCACTGATTCATCCTCAGCCGGTCCTCCACTTCCCTTTGCTGATTCTCATTCTCCCAAACTAAACTCTGGAGTGCTCCAGGATTCCGCTTTTCTGTCCAGACTCACTCCTTTGGGATCCCCCATCTTATCTTGTATCTTAAAATTCTACCTATGTGCTGATAATACCCAAATCGGTATTCTTTTACACTGAGACTTCTGTATCTAACAACCTACTTAACATATCAACTTGGATGTCTAGTACTTATGTCTAAGTCCATATGTTCAAAACTAAACTCTTGATTTCTCCTCTCACCCCAAATAAAATGTAGCTCCATGCCAGCTATGGTGGTGCACACTTGTAATCCCAGTACTTGGGAGGGTGAGACAGGAGGAGTGTAGGATTGAGGATAGCCTCAGCAAATAGTAAGACTCTCATCAACCTAGCAAGACCCTGTTTTAAAATAAAAATAAAATAGGGCTGGGGGTGTAGCTTGGAGGTAGAATGCCCCTGGGTTCAATCCCCAGTGCCAAATAATAAATAAATAAACTAATTAATTAATTAATTTAAAAATCAATCAATAAATGTAGCTCCACCTGTACTCTTCCTCACCTTAACACAAGGCAACTCCATCCTTCCCATTCTTAGGCAGAACCATGGAGTCCGCCTGACTCATCCCTTCTCTCACACCTAATAACCAACCATTCAGCACATCCTTTTGGTATTACTTTCAAAAAGATATTTGGAATTTGGCCACTTCTGCCCACCCTACTGCTACCATAACCCTCTTTGTCTAGACTCTCATGTTAGCTTTTAACTAGTCTTCCTGCATCTATTTCCCCCATTTTCCCACTCACTGGATCACATTCAGTTTTATTTACATTGACCATGAGCAAGTCTGTAAAGAAACAAGCATTTGGTAAATGCAAGATTTTTCTGAAGAAGCAATCTCAGTTGAATTCTTTGAATAAACCAACTCTCCTCCATTTCCACTCCACAGTGCTTCCCCAATTCTTCCCAAGATAGGACTAACTAGATCACATGTTGCTCAACTCTTTATTAAAATATAGACTTCATTTGCATATGCTTTTTCTCATTATCATATTGTTTGCCAGAAGACTAGCCATTTTCATGAGGTACAAGTGTCATTGTAGCTTCTCGTCTATTTTGGTCAAACTCTGTCTGAATGAGGTTTAGCTCATGCTTACAGTAGCAAGAAGGTCAAGAAGCTGCAGTCCTCTCCTTATCATGTCTGTTTTTCCTCCTATCTTGGGATGCCGATGTCTTCAGTCAACCAGTTCCCCTATCAGCCCTTCCCCACCTGTTCCCTATCCCAGGAGTCTGTTTGTGTGAATTGCATCAATGGCTTCCTGTGTGGTAAGGCTTCTGGATGAAGCCATGAAGAAGGGGGATAAGATCAGGGTATTTTCTTCTTGGTCTTCTCCCTGAGAGGTCGCGAGGGCTGACTGTGTCCCAGATGTCACTAATCCTTTCAGGGGCTGCTCTACAGGTCTCCCTCTCATATTCAGGGTTCTCTCCCACCTCTTTTCTTCTGGTCTGGGAGTGCTGACCTCCACTGTTATCAGCACTGAGTTACTGCCCCCTCCCTTAGGGCTCCCTTCCCTTGTCTACCCCTTTGTGATTGGTACCTCCTTGAACTATTCTCACTTGAGTGTGCCACCAGTTTCTTGTTGAGACCCTTACAGATATACCTGGTGATCTGCAAGTATTCTCCTGAAATAGTACCTTTTATCTCTGGTAATCAGGCCTGATATATTCCCTTCTTCTAATACAACAGATTTCCCCTCTGATTGATACTGCTTAGTTGAACAAGGGAAAGTCTATCTTCCCCTTGAAAGGTGACATTCTGAAGCCAAACTGACCCATCTTATCATCTTAAACAATGGCTGGGTGCCTTCATTTCTTGGCATTTCACTTTTCACAAGATTCTGTTCATTTTTGTTTGTTTGTTTGTTTGTTTTGAGATGGGGTCTTGTTGTTTTGCTCAGACTGGTCTCTAACTCCTGGGCTCAAGCACCCCTCCTGCCTCAGCCTCTTGAGTGGCTGGGACTATAGGTACACACCACCATGTCTGACTCCTGTGCATTTTAAAATGGGATTTATATGACTAACATAGGCTAGTATATAGTAGGTACTTTAAAAATATTCCTATTCCTTCATCTTCACCTTGGTGCAATTGTTTTTATTGCTTTTTTTAAACTTCTTTATTATGGTTAATCTAATACCTTAACCTTCAATGGAGCTTGTGGTGTAGCACAGTGTGTAATTTGCTGTCGGATAATTTTCTCATCAGTGGGAGTTGCTCTGGTGCTAATTTGGGCTGTATTCTCTATTTCGGTCTTTTGTCTCAGCTGTAAAGAGTATACTGTATTGTTTCAAATTCCACACTTTTCCTTATGAGATTGTTCTTCGTGACTGAAAGCGAGACTTTATAAAATGCCATTCCACCCTCTGAGTCACTGACTACAGGGCATGCATACAAAAAGATACCATAATTAGGGAAAATCTTTGTGCACCATCTTCTGAATATTTCTCTGCTCTGGGTTTTGCCTGGACTGACACTCATTGAAAAGAGCACCGGACTAAGTCAGATTAATAGGGACCCTTGATTTTCCTGAGTGACCTGACCTTCTGAGACTGGAGTCAAGGCCACACAGAGCCTTGACTGCTCACAGCAGCATTTCATGAAAGAGCAGAGATGAGTCAGTGAGGTGAATCAGGAGGGAGGAAGCCAGCCACAAACCCCAAGGTGCATGGTACATCAGCAAGGCTAAAAGCTAGAATGTCGAGTGCCAGAGTCCAAGCTGGAGGTAGAAGTTGAACAGATTGTACATCTCAAGGTAGAGAGAATGAAGAATCATTTCAAATGTAGAGAAGGAAGTGGCAACATGAGGTGTGGATGTAAGCCAAGATCCATCCAGGAACAAATTGTGTGAACACAGTCATGGTGCCTCTCTAGGGGAAGGCTTGGCCTGGTCCCACCAAGTCAACAAGCAGAGCTGCAAGTGCCTTTATCTTTGGGACCACTGCCTCTCTGAGCCATAGATTCACATCAGTTAATTGGGATAAAGTTCCCTGCCCTATTTGTCACCCAGATCTGTTGTAAAGATAAAATGTGATAAGTTGGAAAGCATTCTATAAACCATAAAAGCAAGGGTCAAGCAGACATTTCACTGTGTGAAGCTGAACTCTTCTCTAAGAGCTGTTATACCTGGTCAGTTGGAGTCAGACCAATATGAGCTCTGTCTCCACTAGAGATGAATTAACTAGGAGAGGGGCTATACTCAAAGGAATTAGGCAAAAAAAAGTCAACCAAAGGCAAAATTCCAGGAAGGCTCATATATGGTTGGACTTTCAGGATGAGACGAACTGGGTTTTCAGACACAGAGCAACCTTGTTCCATGTGCAGTCCCTTCTTTTTACTATGGTTCAGTTGCACTGGGCTCCTGTCAGTCCAACTTTGTCCTTGAGGCTGAAATATGGTCACTGTAACTCTGAGACCTACCAGTTCCTAGAGTTAGGACCCAAAAGGGATGGGTCTCCTTCTCTTAGTCTCATTTTAGAAATTCTTGGGAGAG
Source organism: Glis glis (assembly GCA_004027185.1). Lineage (NCBI taxonomy): Eukaryota > Metazoa > Chordata > Mammalia > Rodentia > Gliridae > Glis > Glis glis. The sequence goes on along the minus strand of PVJS01017967.1, from coordinate 30,768 downwards.
CTTGTCCTGGAATGGCCCACATGCCCATCCCATAACCAGGGAACAGTAACCTATGATTGTCACTTCCATATGTGTTGGATCAGGGAAGAAGCTGTTGTTTATTCCTGGAGGAGATATTGCTGAAGGGACCAAAATAGATAACTATTACAGGGACCTAATTACCACCACATCCTGTAAACTATTGTCTTCAGATGAATACATGTGGATTCTTTAGGATGGGCTCCTTTCACCCCCATTGGAGGTATACCAGGGAGATAAATGATTTTGAATTAATCAGGGTCCTGGCAGGGAACATATATTATAATTAAAAGAGGGTTCTAAGGAGGCTTTAGAGAAAGAACTATTGAAAGAGGTATGGAAAGGGTTAAGAAAAACCAAAGTGATGGTGAAGTACTCAGAGGTTACCATCAATGCATCGTCATTTCTATTCCTTGGAAGATGGTGATCTGAACCCATTGACACATGTAGCCACAGAGGAGGGCCAACAGAGGCCCTGTGGTCCTCAGTGCAGGAACCTTATCCCTGCCAGCCTGCAGACCAAGAGAGAAGGATCTGGGGATACAGCAACCTTTCTCTCCACCTATCTGCTATTTCATGCTGTGCCTTTCACTGGCTCATCCAAACCTGAAATCAGAATTCAAGGAGCTCAGCTTAGTACAGTTCTCAACAGTTAGGTCCCAGGGCACAGAGCAATGTGGGAAGGATGGGAGGGGAATCTGGTGGGATGAATGGAGGATATGGAGGACCAGGGCACATTGTTCCCTTAGGCTCAAACAGAAAACTAGTTGGAGACCACTCTGTAAAATGAGGCCATTTAAAAGAATCATGGAATTTGTGGGCTACAGCGGCCCTTAGGATCATTCAGACCAGAATTCACAAACTTTTTTACATATAGCTATTGGATATGTTTTGCATGGCTGACATACATTGAAGCCAAAATCCAAACACAAGCAAACAAAAAGCAAAAGTTCTTGGAATGTGATGTGAGCATAGTTAGGCCAAAGGTGTACTTTCTGATCCACCATGATGACCATCATTCCCTGTTGACTAATATGTGCTACTGCAAATATTCATGTCTTGTGATCATATTTGATTTGAGGACTTATTAGAAAAGTCCACTTTCATCTTTCAGAGGGAGAAGATGGGCCTGGAAAGGAAAACTTGTTTGCTCATGGCTGCACAGCCTTGGTGGGGATTCTGTCTGTATAGACAAAAATAGAAATGTATAAATAGGAGGACTGAATGAAGAGCTGTTTATTTCCATAAGAGGAGACTCCCTGGGAGCCACCTTCACGCGTCTGTTAATTGAAGCAAGGGTTATGTAAGGATTCTACTTGTACCGTGTGGCTCCGGTAGCTGGAACTAGAAAAATAGGGTAAAGTGATTTGATTATGGTCACTGTGAGTCCAAGCTTGCTGAGGGCTCTTCAGGATGGATGGGACCGCCTCTATTCATTCTGATTTCCAATCTGTGCAGATGGCCAATGAACAGAAACCAAACCACCTCTAAATGATCATGGAGTTGGATATTGGTTTCACCGTAGTAACAGAGATCAAACAGCAGTAACTCAACAAGAAGCAAGATTGGAGCTGTGGGGCTGGCTAGTAGAAAGAGTAACTGCTCAACAAAGTCACCAGAAACCCAATCCCTTCTTTCTTGTTGCTGTATCACCCATCCATGTCTTCTTTACCAAAGATGGCTTCCACCATGTCCCCATGCCAGTCCTCAAGAAGGAAAGAAGAAATGTCGAACAAGCAAATTCATTTTAAGAAGTGATCCACAGTAACTCTTCTTGTCATGTCCCATTACTTAGAACATATTCCTGCAGTCGCACCTGGAAGTAAAAAAGGCTGGGAAGTACAGTTTCTGGCTGGAGAGCCATATGATCAGTTAAACTGGGGGAGGGAAAGTAGGAAGAGATGTATTAGTAAAAGAAACAAGGAGTGAAGGCTATTGGGAGCCACACACTTAAAGTGTATGGCTTCTTTTGCCCTCTATGATTCCAGAACTCATCATCTTTCATAGACCTGTTAAACCTGCCCCCTCTTAAAGCTTTGTTGGGAGAACCACCCTTAAGATCATCTTCAGCATTCTAAGAGGACTGGGCTCAATGCTGAGACTGTAGTAAGTACCCAAGGAATAAGTGAAGAGTAGATTCAAGTGCTTCCCTTACTACCTTGCACCTCTTCCAAATATTTCCCCAGTTCAGCAAAAGGAAGGAATGGCACTAAAAGCCAACACCTACTAAGCACCAGGTGCTGTGTGTACTGTGCTATGAGCTTTGCCTCATTCGATCATTGCAGTTGCCCTGTGAATTAGGTGCTATTGTCCAGTTGCCAGGTGAGGAAATGGATGCCCTGTGATGCCACTTTCCCAAAGCTCTGAAGCTAGGAAGTGCCACATTCAGAACTTAAACATAAAGGTGACTGACTGCAACGTTTGTTGTTCCTTTCATCACACTGCAACTTGTCCATGAAGAGCTTTGCAATAGGGAAGTTTCACAGGGTAATTCGGTGTCAATCCATTGTTTAGGCTGGTAATTTGAATAAGATAGATAAGGAAAAAATTCTATCAGTCTTTTCCATTGTGCACATTTAATTTTCCAGGTGAGTGTATGTTTCTTTGTGAGTCAGGCTCCTCCCTCTTCCATATCTATTTTAAAGTAACACAGATACTTATTTATCCCCCCTATTTCCATCCTTCCATAGTTTCTTTTGGGGGAAAGGAGCAGATTGAAAACTGTGGTTATATATGTAACTATTAAAATAGATGCTTTGCCTATAAAAATGAACTTGTACCAAGGTCTAATAAATAACATGCTGATATGCCAGTTCCCCAGACTGCAGGGGAATTGCTATCACTCACCTGATCAGAGTAGCATAATTTTAAACCTCTCTGTTAGTTTCTTAACCCAGCACCAATGCAGCTGAGGACTTAATCTGCATTCAATTCAACAACCATTCTTGAAAACCACAAGGTGCATGGTTATGAACTAAGGATTGCAGATTGGAAGTAAAGAAAGCAAAGGCCTTGCCCTCAGGAAGGTGAAACCACAGGAGAATAAAATAGGGAATCAAATAGCTATCATGCCAGGAGGTTGGTCCAACAGGTGAAGTGTGCTCAAAGTGCTATTGGTTTGAAAGAGGGAGGATCTGACTCTGAAATAAGGAAGGGAGATAATGTCTCAGCTGAGTTTTGAAACATAGAAGATAATTAGGTGAAGGAGAGCACATGCCAGGCAGAAGGGGCAGAATATGCAAAGATGAAGAGTCATGAAACCCATCATGTGTTCTAGGAACTATGAGAAGATCAAGACCTTTGCAATATGAATCGATGTGTCTATTTAAAGACCCTATTTTATGAGTAATGGAGTGGGGTGAGGAGTTTTAAGTAGGAAAGTGAAGCAATCACATTTATGTTTTAGAATTATCCCTCCTGGAAAATGTCAAGAGAGCCTGGAGACACCAGGAAGACCCGCTAGGAAGCAGTTGCAATGATCAAAAATGAGGAATGATGAAAGACAAGGTTCCTGATGATCTGGGAAGTGAAGGTAGAGAGTAGATATAGGAAAAGAGCTGACATTTATTGAGGATTTACTATGTGACAGGCCGCTGTTTTATGTTCTGTGACATGGTAACTTATTTCCTTCTCACAGTACTCCATAGAGATAGATATTATTATTATCCCTATTTTACAGGTGAGGAAACTTAGGTGTTCAACCCAGCTAAGAATTTATGGAACCAGGATTTGAGCCCAATCTGGCCTCAGAGCTTTCTCTCTAAAGCATTGAATGGGGATGCTTTAATTGAATTTTCTTATTGAACTATTAGGCTTGCCTCATTTCTTTTTGAAGGGCATGTGATAGGTCATCTGGTGGGGAATTAGGAAGAGGATGAACAGAACAGGGTTGACATTTCATTCCTGGACTCCACTAGCTCATAGCCTTGGGGAAAGCATGGTAATCTATACTGACCTCATCAATGAAATGGAGATATACATAATTCCTAAGATTTTCTTGATGATTTAGGACAGTATACATGAAGTGACTAACCCAGTGCCTGAAACTGAGAGGCAGTTCTTTATTTTCATTTTTTGCAGTGGTGGGGATGGAACTCAGGGTCTCACACATGTTAGGCAAGCACTCTGCCACTGTGCTACACCCCCAGCCCAAGACAATTCTTAAATACCAATTTCCTTTGCTTTCCCTTCCCTTGGAGGATGCTGCAACTTCTGCAACTCCTATTAAAGTTATTTATAAAGAGAGAAATTATTAGAGTGCTAGAAATAAATGAACTACAACCTGCAGAAATATAGGTGAATTTTGGAAAAAAATAATGTTGGATAAGGAAAACAGTTTTCAGAAGACCACATATAGTAGGATCCCATTTTTATGAAGCATGCACATACACACACACACACACACACACACACACATACACACACACACACACACACACACACACACACATACACACACACACACACACACTCAGCAAATATAAATCATGTACTGTTTAGGGATCTGTGTATATGTGGTAAATTAGGTTTTTTTTTAAAAAAGAAGAAAAGATTACTTAACAGAATAAGAGTGGTGATTGCCCCTGGAGGGGTAGGTGGAGGACGGGATGAGGAAGGAGGGCATGGTACAGTAGTAAAGGCAGTGGTAGATTGGTAGTGAGCATATGGATGCTCATACTCTTACTATTATTGTTAATATTAATTTTTGTAGGTTTTAAATATTGGATATATGACTCAAACAGATAATGTGGGAGACAAATATCTAAGGAGGTAATAGGTTTTAGGCCTGGCTTGATCCAAGGCCCACATAAGCACCTTTCCTCTAGGATGCTCTGCTTCCTCTATGTCAGCAGCTTCCTTATCTGAGTTACAGTGTCTCCCTTGGCAACTGCAGACTCACATCATTCTAGCACCCACTCCAGCGAAGAAGAGAGCATTTACCTTCCAGTAGCTTAAGGAAAAGACTTGGAACTGAACCTCATCTGTCCTGACTGGCTTGCTGGGCCCCTCACAGTGCCGGAATCCATCCCTGTGGCCAAAGTTGGCCCTGGCTGACTTGGTCCAGGTCATGTGCTAGACTCCTGTGGCCTGGGCTAGGCTCAGAGCACAGTGGTTGGGAAGGAGGGGGGAGGGCTGGCTTTTCCAGAGCCAGATCAGGATATTGATGCCACACACAGAATTGATGTCCATGGAAAAAATGACACATACCCTCAGCTGTTAAAAATGTGAGGTATTTTTGTGATTATACTAGTATCACGGGTTTTGCTAGAGACATTATTTAAAGTTTTGAAAATTACAAAAATGAAAATAAAAGTCACCAGCAACCTGACAACTCTGAAAAAATCAATGTTAACATTTAGACTTATTTTCTTCCAGTCTTTTCTCCAGGCCTTTTATTGTATTGGTGATTGTATATTCAATTATATAACCTGTCTTCTTTTCACTTAAAAAATACATTAGTGTTTTCACAGGCTAAATTCATAGTCTATTACTCAGGAAGTTGTCATGGGAAAAATATATATGAAATATTATGAGTTTGTAGAGCAGGGCCTCCCAGCCAAACAGGGTTTTCCAGAGATATACCTGACCTGGGTCTCTAAGGCAGAGTAGGATTGCAGCAAGCTTAGTGAAGCAGGTGAGAGAGAGGTACTGTGGAGAAGGTTCCAGGCAGAGGGTCCAGGATAGCATACGCATGGGCTTAGAGGTGAGAATTACTGTGATGTGATGTTTCTTGAGCCCAAAGTATAAGGCAGAGAGCAAAGATCGACAATGCTGGAGAGGTGGGAGTGGAGGGAGGGCCTTCCATATTCTGCAAGAAAATCTGGATTTTCAGAGGGAGGCCACAGTTCCCGCTAGTTTAGAAATGTGATCTGTGACTCTGCTGACAGTAAACTCACTGTCTGGACTGCTTTTCTTGCAGATCTTCTAAGCACTTATTGGTCTTCAAAATCCTGTAATGAGCTGCCCACTCCAGAAGGTCTCCTGCACCAAATTCCTACCATTCTGCATCGGAATTGACCTCTCTCTCTCTCCTAAGGCATGATGAGACCTGGGTTAAATTATCTTTGTGTCTCCTACCATGCCTTGTGCATGGAATGAAAGCCCAGATAAATACTTATAGAATTGAAATATATCAGTGATTTGCAACTGAGAGATACTTTTTTTTCCCCTCCATGGAACATTTGGCAATGTCTAGAAATATTTTTGATTGTCATTACTGGTGACATTGGACATTCTGTGGGTATACCCAGGGGTGCTGCTAAATATCCTATAATGCGCAAAATAGCCCCCACAACAAAGGATTATCTGATATAAAATAAGTATTGATATTGAGAAACAATGAGAAATACTGATTAAAGTGCAGGGGTCATTGGTGGACTGTTAGGAGAACTTGTTTCTAGGCCTGGTTCTGTGACCATTTGTCTCAGGAGTCTTGGACAAGTGTCCTCTCTCTGGGCCTCAGGACTTTATCTCTAGGAATTCTAGTACAATGCTCACGTGATTGCTAGTCATGCAATGCTGGCCTCACATTTTCACTCAACCCTCTCACCTGTGAGGTCCTGGGCAAGTTACTCCTCATGCTTCTGTTTTTTCCCTTTTAACAGGGATGTTGTTACTTTAGAAAAGTAGGAGAGATTGAGATAATCTATGTCACAAAGACCCATAGCACTCGACATGCAGAAGACGCTTAAAAATCAGCCTTGCTGTGACACTATGACCATTAGTACTAGTAGAATAAAGGGCTTAGAAATGAACTCCAAGGTGTTTTCCAGCTCCAGTAATTTAGAACTCATTCATTTGTTTTCTCTGCATGTAAATGTGAACAGTGTTGCTCAGCTGAATGAGGGAAGTGGCCAGAAACACGTATCATATGGGGCGCCTGCAGGAAACATATGGCCCACTCACACTGGGGATGGTTTAGGAAAGCTTATTAAAGGGACTCTTCTAAAGGAGTAGGCATGGTTTAGGAAAACCAATAAGAGGTAGAATAGGACTCCTGGGTTTTACCTCCTAGGTCTGAAAGGGTAAGGAGAGGAACAGTTATCAGAATTCAGAGACAGGTTGCTTTGCAGAGAGGGCCCCCTTTAGGGGTTGCAGTGAACCTTTGCAGAGAGAGCTGGGGAATAAATATCAAGCCTCCCCTTCCTTCTCTGCCACTTTGTGCTGGTGCTGGTGCTGGTGCTGGTGTTCCCATTGTCTGAATCCAACAGGAAGCCAGAGGGCAAAGATCTGGTGGAAGCGGCCCTATGTCAACTTCCCAGACTGTAGACAGGGAGGAGAGAGTGGATCTGGGGACACAGAAGATAACAGTTGATGCACGATCTGAGTTTGTGGAGTAGCAAACAATCTAGGAAATGGAAACCATGACCTGCCATTAGATTCAACATGTTAATACTTTAGCTCTTCACAGAGAAGAGACATAGCCCCACATGTAGCTAACTGCACCATCCTGAGTGTATCTACCTCCAACACAGTCTCAGGGAAGCATAGCTCCAGTCAGAGGCATGTGATTGCTTTGAGTAGTGTCTGCCTCAATGAAGAAAAAGGTGGAGGGATCTTCATGCTGGGAGGACAACACTTGAGGCTTGTCTGGAAGCAGCTTGATTTGGTGGAACCCTGGTGGTTTGGGTCCCAGTTCTGGCTCTGTTTCTTGCTGGCTTTGTCATCTTGGAGGCTCTGTTTCTTCACCTGTAAATAGCAATCTCTAGTTTACAGATTTGTTTTATTAGATGTAATTGAAATAATGTCTTCATAGTGCCAACACTGGACATCATTTATTTATCCTATTTCCAATGAATAGTGACCAAGCGAGTGTCAACCATGTGCTTAGGCTTGAAGTAAAATTATGATAACTAAGGTAAGCTCCCAGACTTTAAGGAAACCACAGTCCAGAATGAGTTTCTTTTCAGGGAAGGATATGTCAGCTTTGGAAGATTATGTAACCCCCTTGAAAATTGAATGCAGAAGTTTGTATGTATGTAGGTATATATATGCATTTTTCTACAAAGACTTCATTAGATTCTCCAAGAATCACCAGGGGAGGGTTTTAAGAGGAGAATTCCTGAGGGAGAAAAGTTATAAACTTCTGACTCAATAGAATAGCTATTCAAAATGAAACAGTATATAGGCATAGAGAAAACATCCTTTTGAGGCCCTGCATGGATAATTTTGGACTAAAAGGATAGAACTTTCAGAAAGAAGATAGCAGTTTCATAAAAAATAATTAGCTTTCCAATAATCAGAGATGTCATAAAGCTGATTGGGAGGAACTGACACTTTCAAGAAAAATATCCACTACAGGGTGTTCCGTATATAGAGTAAATAGCATAAAAGGTCATGTTCAATTTTCAGGCTTTAGCATCTCACTGGGAGAGGGTGTAATGATGATGGTGACCATGGTAGAGGGAGAAGGGGCATGTGGTTGTGCGTCTGTGCTTGTTATGCCTATGTGTGAGGTGGCATGATTGCATGATGGAGATGCTGTCACAAGTTGGGGCGTGGACCAGTGATGACTGACCAGAACAGGGAGCTAGATGAGATGGCACGTATTGGAGAGTCTTGCTTAGCTCACAGGTATGTGCATATAGAAAAGCTGTCCTAGCCAGGCGGGTGGCGCACGCTTATAATCCCAGTACTTGGGAGGCGGAGACCGGAGGATCCGGGTTTGCGGCCAGCTTCAGCTACTTAGTGAAGCCCTCTGCAACTTCGTGAGACCCGGTTTCAAAATAAAGTATAAAAAATAGGGCCGGGGGTGTAGCTCGGAGGTCGAATGCCCCTGGGTTCAATCCCTGGTACAGCAAATAAAAAAGAAAAGCTCTCTACACTAACACAAGCAAGTATTATTTGACACTTCTAAGTTAATTTGATAGCTTTAACTCTGACCAAGGCTGCGAGCCATAGAAAAGGCTCTTCTTGAAAGTCCCCTAGATTCCAAAAGCTGGAGCCATTGATAAGTGATATCTTTAAAACAACTTTACCTAAGATATCCCAATAGCAGGAGACGTGAACTTATTAATTCATCAGATTAAGCACATATATAGAAGAAACTGTACCAAGCATCAAAGATACAGGATGGATAAAATGAAGGGATAAAGTTAACATTTATGCACTTAATGTATGTTAATTTAATCATCATACCAATATTGCAAGATAGATATCGTGTTTATTTTACATTTATAGGAAGCAGGTTAAGCAACTTGTTGAAGCTGTTGACTGCTGGATTTCAGATTTCAATCCAAGATGTAATCACTTCAGAGCTTGTGCTTTTCACATTAGATTGAAGTCACTGCCCTTAAGGTGTCTCCAGCATTGTGTGGGACACACATGTGTGAAGAAACATCCTCAGACCTGTACATAGCACAGGGACATGGAAGACATTGAATGTGGTCTGTGAGTGCAGGAGAGCCAGCCAGTTCTAGAAGTCTTGCTTGAGGAACTGATATTTGAGCTAAAACATGCATAGAATACAGAAAGGGTGGAAACTGGGAGGGTGGAATACTGAATTCCAGACCACCCACTTCTGAAAGACAGTCTTGGTTTGGAGAAAGTTAAAACCAGTATATTGAGGATGGGGTGGTTGTAGGATCTGAGACTAGTAGAATCTATTGGGAAGAGATTATGAAGAACTTTGAGTGCCTGGACTTCACGATGAGCTTTAGTCTGAGTCAATAAGAAGCCTGAAGGGAGACAACATTTGTCTGACATGTTCAATGTATATTTTAGAGAGAACGACTTCCTAAAGCCTAATGTAGAGTGGTGAGAAATGTGGTCCAGCTTCTCCCATCTCTCTCCATCCTCTTCTGGGGCAGGAGCAGGCTAGATCCCTGACGGCCTTAGTCTTTCCTCAGCAGGACTCTCACTGGCCCTCTTTCCCATTCTGTATGTCTCCTCATAAATCAGGAGAAAAATGCTCCCAGTCCCCGCATGGCTCTCTTGTTACCGTAAATCTCGGGTGTGAGTATGGTGGATGGTGGATTTAGGTAATTACATAACATAAAACTGTTCTTGCCTTTCTCACGTCTGAAGAATTGTTATCTGTGTATCTCATTCTGCGATTTATGGCTATTCTGGAGGAGGGGGAGGGTTCTCACAGTCATTGCCTGTAAATTATGTGCCTTTCCACTGGTGACTATGCCTCATGCTCAATGACTATTATTTTTATTTCTATAGGCTGTACTCATATAGCATAATAAATGCAGGCATGTAGGATGATGATGGCCAATTTATCATGGCTGCTCATTGGGAGGGCAAGGCCAGTGGGAGGCAGGGGTGGGGTTTGCGCTTCTTTGCACCAGCGCTTCCAGTGGGACAGGAGCCTCTTCTGATGGGGCCTCAGAAACACTTTGCCATGCAACACACACTGGCCTACTGCGAGGGGGTTCAGCTGTAACTGCTCAGACAATAACTGCTTGTGTTGATTTTATCAGATAATTGAGTGTGCAGTTGGATTTACTTTTGCATTATATTCTCATTGTTTCCTGATTCTTAATCACAGCATTATTTCTCAAGATGAAGACAAAGTCTTATAATTCAATATCTCCAGCTCTTGTTTAGTGCTATGTAGACATAGTGAAAAGAGGAGAACTTTGTAGACAGGCAGCAGGTTTTCATTTTGGACCCTGATTAGCCTTTGATTGGCTGTGTAACCCCCAGCAAGCCCCTGTGATCATTGTCTCCCTCTCTGTATAATGAAGATGATGGAAAGCTCTGAGTTAGCATTGTGATGAAGTTAATAGTGATAATGTGGAAGTGACTTGCATGGTGCCTGATGCTTTGTAGATGCCCAGTTCAGTATCGAATGAATGAATGAATGAATGAATGAATGAATAGGTCACAATTGCAAGCCGTTTATAGCTTAATATATAATAATGTATTTAAGGGCATTGCTAAGTCCAGGACACAAAGACGCAGCGAGATAAAAGCATCTCTGTCATCTAGCTGGAGTGGACAGGCAGGCTGTCCAAAACAGGACAGTTGCTCTGTTCTGTGTCATCCATGGCCCTTGTCCTTTCCATCTTGTTGCTCAGCTATTCCCTAGGGTTTACTCTCTTCTGAATGGCCAAAGTCATCTCGACACTGCTACATCATTCATTTCCTGGCCTGCAGGATAGAAGAAAAAAGGAAACAGGAGGCAAGTGGCCTTTGTAAAAGCGTGAGACCTGGGAGATGCTCACATCATTTCCATTTGAGTGGGGTCTCATGACCACCCTGCACTGCAATGTATCTGGGCAATGTGGTCTTCTGTTGGGATTCCCCGCTGACACCTGGGAGATCATGTTAATAAATACAAGAACAAAAGGGGTGTGGGGGCCAATTAACACTCTCTGCCCCACACACATCAATACTTTCATTTGGAGATGGGCTTTCACTCTACCCGAAGACAGAGTGCAACCTTGTATAGTGAGCTGTAGTTTCAAATGCATCTGCTTTATCTCTTCTCTAGACTAAAAGATTCTCAGGGTTCGAATCTTACTTATTCCTCTTTGAATGTCTTTCTGAGCTAAGCAAAGGACCTGAACCATTGTGGTTGCTCTATGTTTGTTGACTGACTAAATGATTGATGGCAGCCCTGGGATGGATGAAGTCAGCCTATAGCATGGCTTGTGAGGAATGAAGCAGCACTGTGTTGAGAGGAGCATGGGGCCACCCTTCACTTAGAACAAAGTTGGCTCTGAAGATCCTTCCAGCCAAGCAGCTCTCCCATTATAGCTACATGTTGAACTTCTGAGAAATATCTCTTAACTTCGTTGCCATCTGCTCAAAAAAGAAGTTAAACACTTGACCTATTCCATTTTACAGATGAGAAAACTGAGGTTCTAAATTGTTAAGTGACGTGTTCAAAGTTTCCTAAAGAGTTATCACATGACTGAGATTTCTATCCAGTTCTTCAAACTCACTAGTACCCTTTCCCCATGCTTTAACTCCAGATAAAAATAATAACAACACATATTTTGCTTTATAATTCTTATTATGTTTCACATCCATGGTCTCATTTAATCTTTACAACAGCTGTTGGAGGTAGTATTTTTTTATTAAATCCCGCTTTAAAATATAAGAAAACAGAAGGTCAAAGAAGTGATAAAATATGTACTGCCAATAAGTGAGATGCTAGAACATAGAATCAGAGATTTGTATCTCAATCCCACTGGGCCACTCTGAGCAGATAAAATGATAAATACCAAAGTACCTTGTAAACTGCAGACCATCTCCAGCTTCAGGCACTATTATTAATGCATTATTGCTAGGAGACCCAAATCTGCACTTGAGTCCACAACTAGGGAACGCTGCAGTATATTTTAATTATAGCCACTTGATAATCTTGGGGGAGGGTGCCTGTCCTATATCATGCCTGAGCGTTCTCAAAGAAGGAATTGCTCCAGGCCCATGAATATTCATTGTTATGCTAAATTATGAGCCCTGTTTTCCTTCATTCACAATAATCAGATGCTCACTGCGTTGCTCTCAAACTTTATAGTCTCTAAGTGGGTGGATCATGAGTATGGATTACATATATCTGCTATTGTTTTCTCTTTCCATCACATGGGGATTCCGTAGCACCGAAACCTATGGCTGGGGAAATGAAAAGCTGCCATTTCCTTGCTGGAAACTCGGCAGGCTACTATTTATAAAGTTTCACACCTTATGGTAAGGGATCCTCCAACTGGGCATTGCAGGAACTCCATGCTTTTACTCTTCATTTGCCTTTAGTTTCACAGTAGAGGTGGGTAGGGAGGGAAAGGCATCACCAGGGATAGGACTTTGCTGCTTAAATGGGGTCTCTAGAGCAATGGCATCGGTGTTACCTAGGAATTTGTTAAAAAGGCAAAATCTCAAGTTTTACCCCAGCTCCAAACAATCAGAATCTGCCTATTAACAAGATCCCTGCATGATTCATTTGCACATAAGTCCAAAAGGCATTGGGCTAGGAGCCTCTTGTTAAGACCCTATAGTCTGCCCTTTGCTGGCTATGTAACTGTGGATAAAGCACTTAACCTTTCTGGACCTCAGTCTCTTCCTTTTCTATAAAGTGAGAAAATAACATGTAGACATTATAGGTTCTATAGGTGGTTTCCTCACAAATTCAGTGCAGCAAATGTCAGCAAAAAGCACCTCTTCCTTGAAATTTCTAAGACCTTTCCTTTTTGGAACAGTGACTCATCCAACAAATTATTTATCGAGTATTGGTGTACAACAGGCATCAATTCTCTGAAATCTTAGCTCTGAAATTCCATGAAACCTGTATCCCTGGACTTAGGAGGACCTTTTTCCCTTACTGAAACCAAACCTAAAATCTCCTAAATTTGAGGAGGCTAAACATTCAGCCTCTTCTGGAGTTTTCTTTCCTTCTGAAATCATTTCAACACAGGTTCTCATCATTAGTACCATAGGATTGGCCTTCTGTAAGAACACTTCACAGTACCCAACACTTTATGGGACTATGTTAGATTTGTATAAGGTAGACAAAGTTTCTTAAAATCTGTTGTGAAGCTGCTGGTTCATCCAACATTTATTTAGGTCCAATAAGGGGACCTAGCTAAGACACTGCAGCTGTACTGGCATGCCAGCTATAACTGATCAGGTAGATTTTAGGCCACCAATACCACCCATCCTCCCCACCCCAGCAGCCAGAGGTCATCTAGAAGTCATGTTGGGTTCCTTTGTGCCATGAATACACCCCACGGATGCTATCATATAGTCCCAGGATTAGTAGTATTTATTTGTACCTCCTATAAATACTTACCAATCACCAACTACCTGCCAGACTCAATTTTAAGTGCAGTAGTACAGAAATACACACAGCAAGGCCTTCTTTCCTCCTGGAGCCTATACTGTAAGCAGGCAGATCATCAATCAGAAAGTTAACCCACCCACCTGCAGTCAAATAGTGACCATGGAAAATTAAAACAGGAGGACAGAATAGGGAACAATGGCAGGGAAAGGGGTGATTAGCATTTGAAGAAGTTATTTGAGCCAAAACTTAAAATGAGGGGCAACCATGTGAACGTTGAGAAGGAATGCCTCACAGACAGAAGGAAGAGGTGGAATAAAGGCATTGAAGTGGGAGCAAGCCAGCTGTCCCATGGAAGAGCAACGAGGCCAGTGTGGCCGGAGCGGAGAGTTCTAGCTCAGAGCAGAGGGGGTCAGATGAGGCTCTGGGGCTCAGAAGGGCCCTAAACATAATGATGTTTTAGGCCTTTGCAGAATTTGGATTTAATTATAAGAATAGTTGGAAACCACATGAGAGTTCTGAGTATGTGGATGGCATGATCCACTTTACTTTTTATTTTTATATGCTTTTATTGGTGCATTATAGTCTCACATCATAATGTAGATCATGTGGACAGTGACATACATGCACACAGCACTTGGTGCCCCACAGGCTGCCTCCCCATCTCCCCCCTTCCCCATACAGAGTACTGAGATTGACATTGGTATTTTCACATATGTACACCAAGTCGATGGTAGTGATTCCTTCAATGAACCTCACTCTTCCCCCTCCCTTCCCTTAGACCACCTCCCTGGCTCCACTGAGGCTTCTCCTCCATTATCTGGAGTCCCTCTGGTATCCCAGTTACTCCCTAGCTTTCACATATTAGAGAAAACATATGGCCCTTCACTTTCTGTGACTAGCTAATCTCACTTAACATAATGTTCTCCAGGTCCTTCCATTTTCTTGCAAATGACATAATTTTGTTCTTCTTTATTGCTGAGTAGAATTCCATTGTGTGGATATCACATAATTTTGTAATCCACTTTATAATTTTAAAAGTAGAATGGATTGTAATAAGATGAAGAAGCAGAAGAAATCCAGGAAGACCAGCTGGGGCCTAAATCAGTGGCCCAGGTCAGAATCGGTGGTGTCTTGGACTGAGAATGGATGGATTCAGAATATAGCCTGGGTTCACCATGGCGGAGGCCTGGGTGCTCGCCCATAATCACAGAGGAGAAATCAATTGGCAAACATGTGCATCATGGCTGTTAGCCTTCCTTCTCAAGGCTGGTTACTTATTTAAGAGCTCCTGTTTTTGGAATAACCTACTTGCGGGGCTTAATATTTCATAAAGCAATTGTATTTGTGATTCCCCCAACAATGTGCACATTTTCTAGATAAGAAAACCAAGGTTTGCTGGGCGCAGTGGCACACGCTTGTAATCCCAGTACTTGGGAGGCGGAGACCGGAGGATCCGGGTTCGCGGCCAGCCTCAGCTACTTAGTGAGGCCCTCCGCAACTTTGTGAGACCGAGTTTCAAAATAAAAGATAAAAAATAGGGCCAGGATCCCCAGTACCACAAAAAAATAAATAAATAAACAACTAAGAAAACCAAGGTTTTAGGAAGATTGACTGTCTTAAGGTCACACTTTAAAACAGAAATGAAACCTGGGTTATAAACAGGTCTTCTGATAATTGAGTGCATCCTTTTATTTTTATGCTTCTTTAAGATTATGCTCAGGCTGGGCATGGTGGTGCATGCCTGTAATTCTAGTACTTGAGAGGCTGAGACAGGAGGATTGCAGGTTCAAAGACAGACCCAGCAACTTAGCAGGACTCTCAGCAACCTAGCAAGACCTTGTTTCAAGATAAAAAATAACAAAAAGGGCTAAGGGTGTAGCTTGGAGATAGAATGCCCCTGGGTTCAATCCCCAGTATCTCCCCCCCACCCACGCACATACAAAATATTATGCTCCATCCATTGCAAAAGTTGAGATCTGCTTTAAGCTTCCGCTGCACTACTGAGTCAGGCAGACTTGCCCCAGCATTGCCAGTAGACACAGACAGTCTGATTGAGCAGGGAACTTCCAAGAAGCATTTTGCCCAGGGCAGCATTCTATGTAGTCAATTTTGTTGTTGTTTTTGTTTTTCCTGATGGCAATCCTTGCCTCTCACCCCTCAACTGCTTTTGGTAATGTAACTTAACCGCTTTGTGATTCACTTTTCTCATCTATAGAGTGACAAGACTAACGCTGTCCCCCAGAATCAATTTAAATATGAACGTAGCGAATCCAGCATTTATTGGCATTGAGTAGATAAGGGTTCCCTTTCGCCTTTTCCTAACATTGACGTGTAGACATTTACTTCCCCAGGAGTAACACTTATTGTCACTGAAAAATCCCAATTGGAGACAGTCACTCTTAAACAATCACCATAATCATACTTGACATTTATTAGGCAATAGGTCACAAACTGTGATATGCATTTTACCGTCATTACCTTAGTTAATCTTCACAGGAGCCCCATGAGATGGTTAGTAGAATTATTATCCCCATTTTACAGATGCACAAAGGAAGGCGCCACACAATCACATGATTCACCACAGTTTATTTACATGGCTAGAAAATAGAGCCAGAAGCCAAATGCAGTCCCTCTGCCTGCAAAGCAGATGCTCAAAGCCACTGAGCCCTCCTCCCATGCCAGGTTTCCTCATTAATTATGCTCTACGGCAGACATTAGTCAGCACCAGGCCTTAAGCTGGTGGCAGGAGATGTATATCTCAATTAGGCTTTGAGTTTAACTTACAGAGAAGGAACAGGAGATTGAGTCTCAGAAGTTGCTAAGTGAATGAAATTGAAACAGCCAGAAATGACTTGCCTTAGGGGAGATAGACTCCTTTCTTCCTGGGTCACAGAAATTTTGTTTTCTCTCCCAGGCAGAGTGCTGAGCCAGCAGAAGTCATACCCCTGCCTTACAGTTGGCTCAGATGGAAACTTTAAAGGGTGCTGGAAATGTGAGGCAAATGCAGAGAGAAGGATTCGTGGCAGAATGTCTTCTGTTGCAGGTTGTCAGTGGCGTTGCCTGAGAGTGAGCCTTCATGTTAGACTGATGTGGGTTCAGATCTGGCTTTACCAGTACTGGTCTTGGGCAAGTCAGATTCTTCATCTGTGAAAAATGACATCCAATACCAAGTCGGAACAGTTGTAGAGAAGATTAAATTAGATCAAGCTAGCACACAGTGATTTCTGAACACATGCCAGTTACTGGAGTTAATGCCTGCACAGAGCTTGGAAGGGTCTCTGGAATGTGAGCATACCCTCTTACTTTAGTGCTATTGACATTGTCAGAACACAACTTTATTCTTTTTAATGGGTGATTAAAAAAAAACTTTTATTGGTGCATTGTAATCTCACATCATTATGTAGTTCAAAGTGATAGGGACATACATACATACACACAGTACTCGGTGAGCTTCCCCCTAGCTCCCTCCCCTTTGTTCTAATCCTCTAATAAACACTCCCAAAATAATACACCGGGAAATATAACTCCCGAACTTCTGTGTCTCATAAATGTTTCATTTAAGTTATTTTCAGGTAACTTTAAGCCTTTCAAAAATCCATTTTCTTACGAGATACCACTGCACACACACCAAAATGGCTTAAATTAAAAAGACTCACAGCACCAAATTTTTGCAAGGGTGTACTCTCATGCATTTTCATTGGAATTGTAAAATGGCACAACCACTTTGAAAAATAGCATGCTAGTTTCTTATAAAATGAACACATGCCTGCTCCATGACCCAGTATTTCTGCAGCTTGTCATTTACTAAAGAGAAGAAAAACATATATCCAGGAAATATTTTTACAGGAATATTCATAGCAGATGTGTTCATTCTAGCCCCAAACTGGAAACAGCCCAGGTGTCCATCAATTTAGAGAATGGACAAGCAAACTGAGGTATATTTATACAAATGAATATTGCTCAGAATCAAAAAGTAACAAATCATTGACAAATATAGTATCATGGATGAATTTCAAAAGCATTATGCTGGCCAGTCGTGGTGGCCCATGCTTTTTTTCCAGTACTTGGGAGGCTGAGACAGGAGGATCACAGGTTTGAGGGCAGCCTCAGCAACCTAAGGAGACCCTGTTTCAAAATAATAAATACAAAAGGGCTGGGGGTGTAGCTCGGAGGTAGAATGACCCTGGGTTCAATCCCCAGTATCACACACAAAAAAGAAAAAGAAACATTATGCTGAATGAAAGAAGTCTTATCAAAAAATAGGACATATGGTATGATTTCATTTATATGAAGTTCTAGAACAGGCAACCCCATTGTGAAAAAAAATATAGAAATATCTGGTTTCTGACTGGCACATAAGAAGCTTGGAAGATGCCACTCCACCTCAATAGCAAAAATATCTGAACAAGCTGAATATCAACTCTTCTTCATGGTAAAAGTGAGGTCCAGGGAAAACACTGCCCCCCCATATTGGAGACACAGGCAGGAGAAGACAGAGAACCATAATTTACCAGAGCAAAATCCTCCAAGGGAGTCTGTTGTGATTCTCTCTATTCACCTCCCTGGGTTTCCAGTGTGGGGACAGTGGTCTGCTGGAGGCTCAGTACCTCTGAGAGTTCAAAAGTGTAGGAAGGTCCAGTCCTGTGGGGGGAGCCTCACTTTTGTGAGTTTTGCCTCTAGGGCTTGACTTGGTTCTCACAGTGAATATTGGACAACAATCCCCTAGTGCTTCCATCATGGTGTGAGGGGAGACACACCTGTCTGAAGTACACCAGAGCATTCTGTGTTACTTAATAAGGCCTGCCCTCAGGTAAAACTATTTAAGCAGAGCCTAATCTGCTGTAGAGTTAGCAGAGCAACCTGGAGGATAAGGTACCCTACTTCAGCTGACTCTCACCTTCCATGCGGGAGAAGGAAAACATATAACTCCAGCCCACTCTAGCCAGCGTTTCCCACCTATGGAGTGGGGAGGGGGGCTAAGAAGCATGTGTGAAGTGTACAATCCAGAGGGTACAGGTGCACTAAAAAGACTGGGATCTAATCATAGGATTATATAATGTTCCTTACCACATATACTACAACCACATTACTAAAGGCTGAATTATAGCAGTTCCTTTTACCCAGTATATCATATATAATTATTAAGGAAAAGTTACAAGACATACTAGAAGGCAAAAAAACACTGTTTGAAGAAACTGAGCAAGCATCCAAACCAGGTTCAGATATGGCAGGGGTAGTGGAGTTGTCAGACTGGGAATATAAACCAACAGTGATCAGTATACTAAGGGTTTAATGAATATAGTAGATAAAGAAATGGGAATATACTATAAAAAGAGAGATGGGAAGTCTAAGAAAGAACAAAAACAAAATGCTAGTGATCAAAAACATTTGGACGGAAATTAAGAAGACATTTAAAGAGTTTAGTAGCAGATTGGACATTGCTGAATAAACAGTCACTGAGCTTGAAGATATCTCAGTAGAACCTCTGAAACTGAAAAGCAAAGAATTAAAAAAAAGCCTGAAAAATCAGACAGGATATAGAGGATATGTGGGACAACTTTAAAAAAGTGAAAAATATACAGAATGAAAATACCAGAAGAAGAGAATGAAACAGGAAATTTTTTGCAGAATAATGACTGAGAATTTGCCTGAGTATGGAAAATTCAGTATTGACTGAGTATGGAACCACAGGTCCAGGAAGCTCAGAACCCCCCCCCCCAAGCAGGGTAACTCACACACACACACACACACACACACACACACACACACACACGTAACTAGGCTTATAATGTTGGAGCTAAAGAACACATTCCTAAAAGAAGACTGGTATGGGTCATCTTACCTAAAGAGGAACAAATAATGGAATCATGTGATTTCTGCTCACGAACCATGCAATCAGAAAGACAGTGAAATATTCAAAGCATTGAGATAAAAAATCCTACCAACCTAGAATTCTGTATCCTGTGAAATTATCCTTCAAAAGTGAAAAAGAAATACTTTCTCAGATAAACAAAAATGTAGAATTTGTTGTCAGTAGACTGGACTAGCAAGAAATGGTAAGAGAAATTCGGTAGAAAGAAGGAAAATGACATAGGTAAGAAACCCAGATCCACATGAAGAAAAAGAAGGGCATTGAAGAAGGAATAAGAAAAGGTGAAAGAAAAACTTTTACTTTCTTACTGTAATTGATTTGATAGATAGTAATTTGCTTAAAATAATAGCAACTATGTATTGGATTATGCATGCTTGTGTATAAGTAGAATGAATGACAGCAATGATTAAAAGTGATGGGAGGGAGGTATTAGTTTTATTTTGCAATTATAAGAAACTCACACTACTCATAATGTGCTATGGCATTATTCAAAAGTGGTCTTGGATGAGTTGTAAATGTCTATTATCAATTCTAGGGCCACCACTAAAAACAGTTTCAAAAGAAGTATAAATGATATTCTTAAAAAGGAGAGAAAATGGAGTCAGATGAAGTATTGAGTTAAAACCAAAATAGTGTGGCACAGTGCCTGTATCCCAGCTATTTAGGAGACCGAGGCAGGAGGACCACAAGTTCAATGCCAGCCTGGACAACTTAGCAAGTTCTGGGGATATAGCTTATTCATAAAGTACCCCTGGATTCAATCTCCAATGCTTAAAAAAAGCAGAGAAGAGTGAAGAACAAAATTAGGAACAAAGGAGAAGGACAAACAGGAAAGCATACATAGCAAATATAATAGATATCAATTAAACCCTATTATAATCACTGAATGTCAGTACTCTAAAATACCAATTAAAAGACAGATATTGTCAGAGTGGATCAAAAACCAAGATCCAACTATATATTATCCATAAGAAACCAACTTTAAATACAAAGACACAAATAGACTGATAGTAAACAGATGGAGAAAGATTATACCATGTTTACACTAATCAAAAGAAAGAATCAATGAAGGAATCACTTCCATTGACATTATGTACATATGGGAGAATACCAATGTCAATCTCAATGTTCTGTATGAGGAAGAGGGGAAGTGGGGAGGGAGCCGGGGGAAAGCCCACCAAGTGCTGTGTGCATGTATGTCACTATCACTATTAACTACATTATGTGAGACTATAATGAACCAATAAAAGTATTAAAATTAAAAAGAAATAGTTATATTAATTTCATACAGAACAGATTTCAGGGCAAGGAAATTTGTCAGAGATAAAGACCAAATTTGCATTTTCATGATTGCCAAAGATGTTGAACTTTTTTTTTTTCATATATATTTTGGCCATTTGTATTTCTTCCTTGGAGTACTGCCTGATAGTTAATTTGCCCACTTATTGGTTGGTTTATTTTATTTCATTTTTGATGGTAATATTTTGAGTCCTTTATATATTCTGGATATTAATCCTCTGTCAGAGGTGTATCTGGCAAAGATTTTCTTCCATTTTGTATTCTCTCTCTGTATCCTCTTGTTTCATTTGTTGTGCAGCTTTTTAATTTTATGTCATCTAATTATTAATTCTTGGTATTATTTCCTGAGCTTTAGAAGTCCAACTGGGAAAGTAGCTGCCTGTAACTGTATGTTGGAAGACTGACCCTATATTTTCTTCTAGTCATTGTAGAATTTCTAAACTAATTTCTAGTTCTTTGGTCTATTTTGAATTGACTTTGAATCTCTCTTGGGTGAGAGATAGGGATCTAGTTTCATTCTTCTGTATATGAATATCCAGTCTAGTTTTCCTAGCACCATTTGTTTAAAAGGCTGTCTTTTCTCCAAAGTATGTTTGACAAGGAGCACATGACTATATGGAACACATACTATTTTTACCTCCAAGTGGGGGGAAGGGGGGAGCCTATCTGTATCTTCTAGTCTTTTCCATTGGTATATGTGTCTGTTTTTATGCCAGTGCCATACTGTTTTTTTTACTATAACTCTATAGTATAGTACAACTTAAATTAAGGTATTATACTACTGTGTATAATATAGCTTTTTTTGCTTAGAATTACTTTAGCTATTCTAGGTTATTTATTCCTCCATATGAATTTTAGGATTGTTTTTTCTAGTTCTGTGAAGAATGTCATTGGTATTTTGATGGGGACTGCATTGAATCTGTTGATTGCTTTTAGTAATATGGCCATTTTAACAATACTAATTTTGCCTATACACAAATATGAGATGTCTTTCCATCTTCTAGTATCTTCAATTTATTTCTTTAATGCTCTATAATTTTTATTGTAGAAGTCTTTTACCTCCTTGGTTAGATTTATCCCAAGGTATTTTAAGTTATTGTCAATAAAACTGTTTTCCTTATTTCTTTTCAATGAATTTATGATTGGTGTAAAAATACTATTTATTTTGTATAATGAATGTTACACATCATAATAAGGGCTTTGGTTTTGCAAGGATTTGAATTTATCAAAATTCATCAAGAATGTTCACATAAGATTTGTGCATTTCATTGTATATAGTTTTTACCCCCAAATTGGGGGTGTGTGGAAACAAATATTGAACTCTAGTTAATTATATTCATGCTAAGGTGTTTAAAGGGAAGTGTACAGATGTCTGCCATTTAATTTTAAATGCATCAGAAACCAAAATGGATTTGATGGATGGCAATAGAGATGGATAGATATATATGTCTATATGATAAAATAAGAATAATGAAGTTTTAAGTGGTGAATATATGGGTGTTAATTTAAAAATCCTTCTGTATGTTTTAAAAATTTCTTAATGTTCAGAAATGTTTTAAAAATAGTTCCTAAGAAGTTTTTAGCCTTCTAAATAAAGAGAACACTAATGGTCACATTGGAAGCCTAAAACATATACACTATTTTAAGGGATGTACTTTCATTTTTTTTACATTTTAAATTTGTAAGCCATGACATAATAACCACTTAATATCAGAATGCAATGTAATTTAGTGAAAGAATTAAATTAGTTCAGTCTTTAATTCTAGTGCCACTAGATAAGTTTTTGTACTGGCTTGCTCATGTTATGTGAGGAGGTGACACTGTAGATGTGGATGGTTTCTTTAAGCCTGATGGTTATGGTTTACTTACCCACTTGTAGAATGAATGAGGGAGACTGAGGCTGGAGCTCTCTGCCCCAGTGCAGCTGTCCTCCATTCTCAGATCTCAAACTCTCCAGGGGAGATTTCAGGAAAGCTGTTGAAAGGCATCTTCTTCATGCAAATAAAGAGAAATAACAAGTCCCTCGTGTACAAAACAAACAAACTTGAGGGCATAATACTTACTATGAGCTTTGTTGGATGGTCACAAGATGGCATCATCAAGTCCATTTGGCAGATAAGGAGACTAAAGGTTAAAGATTAATTCATTTGCCTGTAGTCACATAACTAGGGAATAGCAGAGATGGGATTTAAACCCATCTTATCTGGTTCCCAAGTTTGTAACCTCCTATCACTCACTCCTTCTACTGGGAAGGGAGGTATCTCTTGGTGAATTTAAAATCCAGAATGCACTTTCCATGAGAAACTATATTGTGGAAGGTGATTAGGCATCATGGAAAGAATGTTGTTGTGTTTGGATTTTAAATGTCTCTTAAAGGCTGTGTTGAAAACGTGGTCACTAGACTATGGTGCCATTGGGAAGTGGTGGAGCTTTCAGGAGGTAGAGCCTATTGGGAGGAAGTTAGGTAACTGGGAGCATGCCTTTGAAGGGAATATTGGACCCAAGCCCCTTCTTCTCTCTCTTTGCTTATTCTGAGGTGAGCAGCTTTTTCCTACCACATGCTTCCACCATGATGTGCTACCTAACGATAGGCCCAAAGTAATGGGATAAATGGACCATGGACTGAAACCTCTGAAACTGTGAGCCAAAATAAAAATAAACCTTTCTTCCTTTTAAGTTGTTTTTCTCAGGTATTTTGTCACAGTGATGGGAAGCTGACGAATGCATAATAGCAATAATAAATTATAGGGATAAAGTATAATAATTATCCTTATAATTTGTTATTGTTATTATTGTCATTATATATATGTAATATATGCATGTATATATGTGCATATATATTTATTGTATATATAAATTTATACATATATAAATTTTTTGGCAATTTGGGGCTGAGTGGGATCTGTGAGCTTGGCTAGGAACATAACCCCTATGAGTGACATCATTTTGAGGAAGGTGGTATTTATTCCATGATCTCAGCCCATGAATCACAGACTATTGAAACAAGCTTTCCATAAGTTAGTGGTCACCTGTATATTACATCTGATGTTTGCAAGTGGCTTTGCTATTTGCAAAGTGTCTTCATGTCTGTGTTCTTACTTGAGCCTCACAGCCATCCCCCAAGACAGGGTAAACAAGGATAGGAACATTATCTCCATTTGTTAAGTGCCAGGGAGGCTGAGAGAAAGGACCAGAAATTTGCCCAAGGTCACACAGCTGGGATAGGAATGAAGCCAACATGAGAATCCAAGGCCCCCCTGACACTTTGTTCATCACGGCTCACACCTCACCTGCTTTTTATCTCATGTTGACTCCAGGCCTGTGGGCCCTAGATAAGTTACATAAGAGATCCTGCAAGTTCTTGGTAGGTGAGTGATATGTAATATGCAGCTAATGAGATAAAGTACAATTTCACTTTTGTTACAAAGGAAGGGGAACCCTCAAGGGGATCATAATAATCGGGCCTTTCTCAGTGGAACTCAGAGAGTTTTATGGGTATGAGGAAACAATCCATCCACACAATGGAGCAGTGTGCCTGGGAACTCCCATTGTCCTCACCATTCTGCAGAGAAGGAAAGAACATTAACAGATCTGGCCCTGGGTCACCAGCACCCAGGCCGTCAATCACAGTCTTAGTGGCAGCACGAGGAATGGAGCTGTGACCCCTAAGTAACCATCCATGAGACCATGCTCCAGCTCCCACACAGTGTAATGTGTTTTTAAATACCCCAAAGAGCCCTTTCTGAGGAGCAGAAACAGACGTCCCTTATAGCAGCCTTGAGATTCATTAGCAGACCCCATGTCCAAGGTCAAAAGGAAATCGGGGTAGATCCACAAGGAACCCCAGTCCTCTTTACATCATGATTTTGCACATCAACCCAGGAACATATATATATTTTTAATCTGTGCCATAGTCTCTTATGAAATGGATGTTTCCCTCCCAAGATTAGACCTTTGCTTAGGAATGGAGAAATATTTCTGGAGAGTAGGGGAGAGTTTTAGCTTGGCAATGCATAGCCTTGATATCTAGTCCAACCTGCCATTAACTTTGTGACCTTGGATGAGTCACTTTCTGTCTTTGGGCCTCAGTTTACTCTTCCAAACGATGACAGAATTGGACCAGAAGACATTCTTTAGAATGATGAAGAAAGAAAATCCTCACACAGAGAAACATGAGAGCATTTTTCTAATCTAAGACGCTGAGAGCACGGACTGTATTCTGTTCTCTATGGCCCCCTGTCTAGCCCAGTTCCTGACACGTAAATGTGGCTTGATGGATGTGGAGCGAGTGAATAAAAATGGCACAGCCCCTTTGCTTAGGATGAGCAATGTCACCATAAATTCTGTACGTAGCTTGCATGTATTTCAAGTGTGACCCATTTCATGCTGGAAACTCTGGTTGTTAATCATCCTGGAGACCTGTCAGAATATAATCACTGGCTTCAAAAGGTTCTCGTGACACAGAAGGCCAAGACTTTCTCTCTGTTGCGCCAGAGGTCTGAGTGACTGATGTGCAAAGTTAGAGAGAAACACTGGGACTCAACACTGGATTTGTCTAATGGTAACAGGTGCTTCATAGGTTAATTTTTAATGAGACGCAGGGAGGCCATTAGTCACTAGGAGGAAAGATGGAGTTGATGCCCTCGAGTTTCAAGCCCAGGAGTCTGTTTACCAACCTGCTTTTTTCATGGGAAGTGCACAGATATTCATCCTAGAAAATCTGGCTTAGCATTCAGTTCTAAAACTTATTAATCACATGGCTTAAATAATCTAATACTAATACCACGAATAATGTTAATGAAACTGATGATAATTAATGACTGGCTTTTATTAAGGGATGGTATATGCCAAGTGCTTTGTTAGCTTTTTTTAACCTTACATTAACTCATTTAATCCACTGGAAGGAGGACCAATTATTAATATAAATATCCATCAGATGAGTAAAGGGGGATATGGAGAAAATAAGTAACTCACCCCAGGTCCCCTAGTCAGAAGGGGGCAAATCCCAGGATTCATCTTTATATCTGTGAAATTGCAGTTCTTGATCAGTTAAGTTCTGTCCCTCAGTTTATTAGACTGTAAAGTTGAGATTGTAGTATCTGATCATTCTTCCAGGATAGTTACACAGATCAAATGTACAAGATTCAAACCGTTTATCTCTTCCATCAAATAGCTCCTTGGTATCTGGGCATCCTTCAAAGTGGTTGATTCATAAACAGTGCTCATTAACTGCTTAAAATGAATTAGTGGAGAGAATAATTAAAAAAAAACTGCTTTCCCAAGAGTCAAAGTGCTATCCAAAGGTTATCTATTTATTTTTTGATGTTTTAAATTTGTATTCAGCTCTGTTTAGCACACTCTGAACTTGCAAGGTGGACATAGAAAGCTGCTTGTTAGTCCAGTGACTTTAATACCCGAATGTCTATCTGTGATGAATGTTTCTTTCGACTTCTTGTCACTTTCACTTGGAATGTGTTTGATCTGCATTTGCATGAAATTTAAAAATGAAAATGATCGCCTGTGTTTTCACTTTTTCCATTCCTACTAAAATTGCATTCCATACTCCAGAGGCATTTATTATTAATCCTATTTGTGGTGGAAGGAGAAACCAAAACTGTTTAACACTTGGCCTGCAAAAGCCTCATAATGACCTGGTAAGGCTCATGTTCTAGCCTTTTTATACACGTGACAACAATGAAACTCAGATTCACTGTTGTCATTCATTCATTCATTCATTCATTCATGATGCATTCATTCATTCAGAAAACCTCAGGGACTGTACTAGGTTCCAACATATGGTGTCACTCCAGAGGTAGTCTTGGTCTTCACGGAATTTTGTGGAGGACAGTAAGCAGGTGTTTATTAGCGATTCCGTGTAGCTACTACCATTGTGCTTTGTACTGAGAATGATCTTGAAGTTCACTTTCTAATGGAGGGAGCTGAAACTATACAAATAAAAAAAACTGTCAGATTAGGAATATTTCCATGTAGAAAAAGGTAGTAGAATAAGGAATGAAGAGTAATAGGGGTGCTACTTTAAGAAGATGGGGAAGAGAAGGATAGGGCCACATTTAAGGAAGTGAGAGCCTGCCACATGGATCGATGTCAAGTGACACCAAAGGCCAGTGTGGCTGGCATGGGGTGGGCAGGGGAGTGAAGTTAGGAGACGTTTAAGTGGGGTGGCTGGGACCATAGCTATGCAGATCCTTAGAGGCCATGGTAGGAACTATTGCTTTGTCACAGGGTAAGATGGGGAGACACTGGGAGGTTTTCAGCAGAGAGTGACTAGATCTGACTTCTATTTTGAGAAATTCATTTGGGCCATTTGCTCTGTGGGGAAAAGACTCCAGGAAGGGAGGGTGGAGCAGAGAGATGAGTGGGAGTGTGGCCTAGAGGTCCCAGGGAGAGATGACAGTGGTTCAGCGTGTCATAGAGGTGCAAAGAGGATCTATGTCAAAAGCACAGCAGAGAGGATTTGCTGGTGATTAGACCCTGGAGAAGGAGGAGGTGAGGGGAGCTCTGAGGACTGGCCTGTGGCTGGAGGATGCTATTTACCGAGACAGATGAGGAAGTGATGTGAGTCTGTCCTCCTGGAACCTAATGTCTAGTTAGGGAGTCAGCACTTTTATGGTGCTTTTATTTCTGTTGCTATAAAAGGAGCACATAGCCTCCCGGTAAAAAGAATTAAAACAGTACTAAAATACATACAGTAGAAAGCAGCTCTCTGGTTTCCTTCCCAAGAGGCAAATACTGCTCCAATCTCTTGCATATTTTTCCAGACACGGTCTAAGAATACACATGTGTGCATGAGTGGATATATTATATTCACTTTTCCTTTTTAATACCATGGTCCAGGCTGCATAGGCTATACTGCAGTTGACTTTTCCAGTAAATAATACATCTTAGGGTTTAATCCATACCTGTATGTATAGAAATACTTCATTTTCCTAAAACTGCAGCAGTGCATTTCATCATATTGCCATATTATAAGATATTTAATTAAGTCCCTACTGAAGAACACTAACATTGTTTCTAGTGTTCTTAAATTACTAATGATGTCGTGCTGAATAATATCTTTGAATATATGTATTATACTCATGTGGAAGTAGATCTGTAGAATACATTCCTAGAAGTAGAATTTGTGGCCCAAGAGGGATGTATATATTTAAATATTGATAGCTAAGACTAGTGTGTCCACCCAAGGGTTGTACCAATTTAGTCCAGCAAGCACACACAGTGGTGCTTGTCAAGGAAAAAGTTTATGGTAACAGTGATCTTGATGACAACTTACATGTATATAGTGCTTTATATTTGCCAAAATGCCTTGATGTCTTTTATTATCTATTTATTGAGCCTCCAAAACAACTTCTGGGAAGTAGGTATATAGTATTCTCATTTTATACATGAGGTTGTGGCAGCTTGGGGAGATCAATAATTTGTCTAGCTATTTGATGGTAGACCTGGGATTTGTACCATGTCTTTCAGATGCCAAAACCTGACTCTAGTTTAACTTGGTCAGAAAAGGGCCTTTCCAAGCCCAAGTGTAGACTTCTCTGTCTATCAGGATACTCAAACAGTGGCTGGGGACTTGAGCTAGCTCACCTCTGCCTTAATTGCTGTATCGATAAAATGAAAATAATGCTGCCTGCCTCTAACCACATTGTAATGTCATAAAGGTAAATCAGATAGTATACCTGAAGCACTTAGAGCAACTTAGGAAAAATCAGCTCGATAGTCCACGTTAGGCTGGGGAGGAGGATGGCCGCAGTGACGTCATGGGGTTCAGTTCACCTGACCTCCCCTTGGCCTTTGTTAAGGGTCAGTTTCCTTAAATGGCTCTGCTTTAAATATAGATCCAAGCATGCACACATGTGCACACACTGAACTACTTCAAATTCATGTGTAGCATGTAGAGATTCATAGGTTACTTTTTTAAAAAAAATTTTAATAAGGCTAACCCTAATCTCACACCAAGCTCAGTTCCTAAATTCATCCTAAGCTTAGCCATCACACCTATGGTCATTATCTCCTATAAACTTCACAACAGCCCTGCAAGTTAAACATTGTGCATGGCCTTCCTTTGCAGCTGGGGACAACCCCCAAAGCTCAGAGAGGTGGAGTTTCTCTGTTAAGGTTACACAGAAAGTAGGAGGCAGAGCTGGGGTTGGAGTCCAGGTCATCTGAGGCACAGTCTATGTCCTTTCATTGTCCAAGGCTCAAGCTTTACCTCCTCCAGGCTGTGGCAAGTCACCCCGGCTACCCTCTCCATGCTGTGCATAGTGGTCTCTCACATGCCCCATCAGCAACTGTTTGTCTGTCCCATGATGCAGTGCATGTCTATAGGGAAGTATACATTTTTATAAGCTCCTGGAGGGCAGGGATGGTGGCTTTTTCTTTTCTACATCCCCAAGCCTCAGCCATAGTGCTGGCTTAGGAAGGGAGCTGCCCAGTTTTGCCCATTTGTGTTATTAATGTCTTCTCCTTTCACCATCTAACCAGCAGGAGGTTCCAGCACTATTCCCAGTGGAGAAAATTGAGACACAAGGGGCATAGTAACATGTCCAGGGGTATACACTGAATGGAAGGGCCCAGGATTCAAACTGAATCTTACTCCAAAGACTGGGCTCTTACAGATAGATATAATAGTCCACCCCACCCCATCCCTGCCCTGTGTGAACAGCATCAAGCCTGGAATCCAGATTTCTTTTGTATATAAAGTTTTATTGGATCATAGCCATGCCCATTTATTTACATAATTTCTGTTACTGCTTTCACATTTTAGAAAAAAAATTTATTGAGTAATTCATATAACATATAATTCACTTGCTTAAAGTGTAAATATTTTTTTAAAAAAATGACATTCTGTTCCTTGTGAACAAGTGGGAAGTAGGAGGCTCTCTCCTTTCTGATGTCTCAGAAGTGAATGTGAGCATGGCAGGTGCTGAACAGGGGAGAAGGGCAGGGAAGGAGGCAGGTGGGCTCATTACAGTTAGCACCTGACAACATTTACTAGAGTTTGCATCTGGAAAGTTTTGCAAAGGCTCATGTGTTAGAGGCTTGGTCCCCAATTTGGAGCTATTGGGAGTTGGTAGAGCCCTTAGGAAGTGGGGGCTAGTGGGAAGTCTTTAGGTGATTGGGGCTGTGTCCTCAAAGGGGATAGTGGTACCCCAGTCCCTTCTTCCTCTCTTGTATGTCCTGGTCATAAGGATAGTGGCTTTGCTCCATACACTCCCTGCCATGGTGTGTTGCCTGCCCGGAAGCAATGAGGCCAACTGACCAGGAACTGATGCATCCAGAACTGTGAGCCAAAATGAACCTTTCCTCTTTAAGTTGACACTTAAAGAATCGCAGGTGTTAGTTACAGCAATGGAAAGCTGACGAACACAGCATTTTACATTAAGGCTTTAAACAACAGCAAATGAGCTCCCAGAAGTCCATGGATAGCTGATTTCAGAGCACCCAAGGCCTCCTTGCTTTAAAAGAAAATACCCAAACAAGCTGCCTACTGAGGCACATGCCTCTTTCATGTGCATAGTGAGGCACATACCTCTTTAATGTGCAGCCGTGGAGGGGCCAGAGCAGAACACCGCAGTGCTAATGTCCATAATAAAAGTAACAGAAATATCAGTAAAACATGCCCTGTGGTTCAAAGGAAGATGCAGTGGCAGAAGTTTTCAAAGCTCCTTCCACCCTTTTTGTTTACCACTACACGGGGCAGGATTACTCTCCGTGTGTGTGTGTGTGTGTGTGTGTGTGTGTGTGTGTTATTGGGGATTGATCTCAGCGGCATTCTACCTCTGAGCTACACCCCCAGCCCTATTTTATTTTTTATTTTGAAACAGGGTCT
>PVJS01017966.1:0-35502 GCA_004027185.1 Glis glis | reverse complement strand
TTTTTGCGGTACCGGGGATTGAACCCAGGGGCATTCTACCTCCAAGCTACACCCCCAGCCCTATTTTTTATCCTTTATTTTAAAACCGGGTCTCACGAAGTTGCGGAAGCCTCACTAATTAGCTGAGGCTGGCCATGAACCCGGATCCTCCGGTCTCAGCCTCCCAAGTACTGGAATTACAAGCATGCCCCACCACGCCCGGCTTACCACCGGCTTCTGAACACAGGTCTCTAGCCTGGACAAAGCCACACCTGAACATAAGTGATCACCATTTCCACTTTTGTTTCTATTCTTGTTGACTGTAGTGGCTCCTCTGAAAAGTTGTCACTCCAGTCAGCCTGGTATCACCTTCTGACGTCTATCTGCCCAGTCTGCTCAGGCACTCCAGGGGTTTCTCTGGCTTATTTCAGCAGCTCACCAGGAGTGGCTATTTTATCCTGCCTCAGTGTTTTGAAAGGTGAAGAAGTATTTCTCCTTCCCTGAACTCCCCTTACACTTTATTTGTGCTTTTCTTGCACAAATAAATATCTATATTATAGTTATTTGTGTCTGCTTCTACCATATTGTAAAGTATAAAACCAAAAGGCCAGAGGTTGGGACTTCCTCATTGCTATGATGCCCAGTGTCTGAAATAATATATTGCAGTCAGTAAGTGTTATATAACAGCTTTTCTGTACCAACTACATAAGACAGTTTTAAGGCGGACATTCCTCCTCCACCAAACCAAACATATTCAGTAAGTGTGCAATGTGCTGGTGCAGTAATGCAGATAAGAAAAACAAAACCCAAGGCAAACATTGTACTCAAATGTCCCAGATAACTTCTGAATTAGAGAAGAGACTGGTTAAGGGTAAAGGGAATGAGCTAGCTGTTGGAAAGGAAGAAGGGGAACTATGCTTGCCAAAATGGTGAGTAACCTGAGAATTGCTAAGGCCAGTGGGTCCCAAACTTTGATTTACATTAGAATCATGTGGGGATCTCCCATGGGGTCATGTTGCACTCCATCCTAATTCAATTTCAATGCTTGTGGGGGGCAAGTTGGGCATCAGAATCCTTTAAAAATTTTCTAGGTGATTTGGGTGTGGTGGTGCATGCCTGTAATCCCAGTACTAGGGAGGCTGCAACAGGAGGATTGCAGTTGGAAGCCAGCCTCGGCAGTTTAGCAAGGCACTTAGCAATTTATTGTGACCTTGTTTCAAAATAAAGAATAAAATGGGGCTGAGGGTGTAGCTCAGAGGTAGGAACCCCCACCCCCACCCCTGAGTTCAATCTCTAGTACCAAAAAAAGAAAACAAAACAAAAACTCCTTGGTGATTCTAGATGTTTGCAAGCAGTTGACTTTTGCATTCGATGTAGTGTGTTGGGTCAAATTCAGCACAGGTATATTTGAGCTTCATGGGCTTATAAACTTGATGTCTGCAAGGTCTTTGGTTTTCTGTGTGTTCTGGCTTTTAAATTTAGAACCTGAAAGACCTGACTGGTAGAATCATATAGAAATCAAGCATGGGAAAAATACTTACAGTAGTTGCCCCCAGAGTTTTGGAATTTCAGGGGGAAAGTATTTGGAAAAGAATTATTATAATCTGTAAGTTTTGATTTACAACTACAACTGTTCTTTAAAATCAAGACAAAAATATAATGCAAAAAGGTTTATTTTTTGGATTTTTGAATTATACCATCATATCATCTGCAAATGAAGATAAATTATTTTTCTTTTCAATATGCATGACTCCGTCTCTTTCTTTTGTCTTTCATTGTCTAGGACCTCTGTTAAATATATTAATAATAGTCACAGTGGGCATCCTTGAAACAGAATTTCTAATGTTGAATCATTGTCAGACCCTGGCATAAACCCTTAGTCCTCACATATAATAGTAATAATAATAATAATATTTTATTTTATTAAATTATTAAATTATTTTATTTAATTACTACTACTACTACTACTACTACTACTACTACTACTACTGGAGGTTGAATGCAGAGGCATTCTACCTTGAAGCTGCACCCCCAGCCCTATTTTATTTTTTATTTTGAAACAGGGTCCCACTAGTTGCTGAAGGACCTTGCTAAGTTACTGAGGCTGGCCTCAAATCTGTGATCCTCCTGTCTCAGTCTCCCAAGTACAGGGATCACAGGCATGTGCCACCATGCCTGATTTATATAATTATTTTAATAGACTCCTATTTAGCATATGGTCAAGTGAGATTGTTTTACATGCTTTTCTATGCTGCTTTAATTTGGGCATCAGGGTTATATAACCATTTATAGAGTAACTGAAAAATAAGCTGGAAAGCTTTCGGCTGGTCTGCTTTCCTTCCTCCCTTCCGCCCACTCTCCCTTCTTTCCTTCCTTCCTTCCCTCCTTTCTTCCTTCTTTCCTACCTTCCTTCCTGTCATGGAGCAGTTTAAATAATACAGTGTAAAACTTATTTAAAATAGGAAAATAAGCCACATCCTGTTTTCAAGTGGTTGAACATACTTTCAAGTGAATTGATATCTAAGTGCTTATTCAGTGATGTGAGTACAGCTTACATCATTGTTAAATACTAGGTCCTCGTGGTTTGGTTCAAATAATAGTGAAAAAAATCCCTTAAGGAATGATGGAAACCACATGTAACAATTGGTTCTCCTTTCTCCCGGCATTGTGGCCCACTGAGTAAGGAAGGATTGTGTATTTTCAGATCTGGGAATTTTTTTTTCATGTTTCATTTGTCATCTAAATCCTGGACATAGGTTGGCATTGGACAAAACCCCAAAGAAAGAAATTCTGGGTTGATGGATGTAAATATGAGTTGTTATTCTCAATGTAACTTCCCTGTTGATTATATCACCCACACCCTTCCCCAAATGTGCTCCCTATCTTCTAAACCTTATTTATTTATTTCAGTTTAATATACATTTATTGGTGCATTGTGATTATACATCATAGTGAGGTTCCATGTGATACAAACACGCATGCGCACAGCGCTTGGTGCGTTTCCCTCCAGGTCTCACCCCGCCCCCTCTACATGTTAGTGAGATTGGTACTTTTATATATACTTTTATATATGGACGTAGCGTTATTTGAACTGTTTCCTTGCTCAAGCCTCCTTTTGCCCTTCCCCACCTCCCTCCCCCAACCCACTTAAACTTTTTATTGGTGTTTTCTCCTCATTCAGCTAAAGTCCCTTTTGTTTCCTATTTTCTCTCTAGCTTCCACATATAAGACAAAACATACAACCCCTAATTTCCTGAGACGGGATGATCTCACTTAGTGTAATATTCTCTAGTTCCATCCACTTTCCTGCAAACAGCATAATTTTGTTTTTCTTACATCCTTTTTTTCTCTCCTTCTTTGTGGCACTGGTTATTCTTCTTTATGGCTGAGTAAAGTTCCATTGTGTGTATATACCTTATTTTCTTTATCCATTCATCTGTTGATGAACACCTAAGTTGGTTCCATAATTTGGCTATTGCGAGTTGTGCTGCTGTAAACATGGATATGCATGTATTACTATGGTATTAGGATTTTAATTCTTTTGAAAAGATACCATGAAGTGGTATGCCTGGGTCATTCAGTGGTTCTATTCCTAGTCTTCTGAGGAACCTCCATACTGATCTCCATAGTGGTTGTACTAATTTACACTCCTACCAACAGTATGTAAGAATTCCTATTTACTCACATCCTCACCAACATTTATTGTTTATTTTCTTGATGATTGACATTCTAACTGGAGTTAGATAGAATTTCAGTGTAGTTTTGATTTGCATTTTCCCAATTGCTAATGATGTTGAACATTTTCCCATATGTTTATTGGCCATTTGTATTTCTTCTTTTGAGAAGAGTCTATTCAGTTCAATTGCCCACTTTTTGATTGGGTTATTTGGTATCTTAATGTTAAGTTTTTAAAGTTCTTTGTGTATTCCAGGTACTAGTCCTCTATCAGAGGAGTAGCTGGCAAAGATTTTCTCTCATTCCGTAGGCTCTCTCTCCAGACTCTTGCTTGTTTCCTCTGCTGTGCAGAAGCTTTTTAATTTGACAAACTTTCTGTTTGTATACATCACCTGGGGTGCTTGCAAACATGGATTCTGGGCCCTCTTCAAGATTTACCAACTCAGAAATTCTAGGGAACAGGACTCTGATATTCAACAATTACTCCAGATGATGCATGTTATTAGGAGAGCTTGAGAACCCATGTCCTTTATGGAAATACTTTATAACCCATTCTAGCCTTGGCTAGAATAAATGGGGGAGCCTTAAAAATGTGCCCCCCAAGTAATTCTATCTCTGGAAATGAACCCTGGGCATCAGGATTTTTCAAATATTCTGCCGGCATTTAAAGTCATTGCCTTGAGCATTCTTGAGACCCAAGTGATAATCTTTGAGATAACTGTTGATTCCTTCACTTGTTGGAAAATCAAGGCTGGGTATAACCAAGTAGACTGCGTCTTTGCCTAATTGGAATGACACTGGGATTCTGCTCTGATTTTTACTTTTTATTTCCTTGTCTCTCTTGGATTTAATTTAACTTAAAATCATCCTGGTCAAACAAGATAAACCTTTGCAGAAGAATAGATGTGTACCTAACACATAGTAAATGTTCAATAAACATCAATCCCAGCTAGTAGAATCCCGATGTCACCTGGGCTCGTCCAGCTCCCTGAGCTCATGGTCTGACTGCAGTTGAATCTTCATTCTGAGTCTTCCTCAGGACAGCCGTGGAGCTGATGTTGCATGCTTCTGTCCGCCTCTGCCTCAGCAAGGCTACTTCTGTGCCTATAGGTTGCCTTCTGCACCGAGTCTACCCAGATGTGAAATCCTCCCTCCCTTGCATGAAGCTTCCTAATAATACCACGCATATATCACACTTACCAAAGGTAGTTTCTCTCATCTTCCCCATTTTTCAGATGAGAAAACTGAGACAGAGAAGTTACAGAACCTTTTTAGAGATCATGCATTAAAGACGTGGTGGAGCAAAGACATTCAGCCCAGGCCTCCCAGCCCCGTGGTCCGTGCTGAGGCCTTTTATAGTCACGCTTTCTTGCCTCCCTCAGTGGATCTGACTGGAGACTGGCCCAGGTGGAGACGGATGTCATGCAGGGAGTGATGGCAGAGCGAGCATGGGAAACTTGAAAGCACATCAGTCATTCGTTTTCTTACACATCCACTCAGGGACTTGTCACTTGGGCTGTGTCCCTGGCAATGCCAGCCTGCCACCTCCCAGGATCACCCCCTGGGACTCCCTCTATTTAGAGCATTTCTGCTCTCAACTTGCAATGCCAAGCTCCCGCAGGCCCTGAGCCATCCGCATGGCCTCTGGCTAATGGAGATGCCTTACATTTTCTTACCATTATTGACAGCAAAGACATGTTTCTGTATATTACTTTTTTCACTATCTCATGTGCAGAATAATATCTGTCAAGGATTCTGGGTGAATTTAGAACCCGTCCCATAGTCTTCAAGGCCCATAGCCCATTCTGTTGGTAATGAGTTTATTGATTTATGATGGAATTATAATGGCAGAGGGAAACAGACCACTCCAGTCAAACAGTAGGAATATTCTCTCCCTGTAGGTGGGGGCTGAAGCAAGCCAAATGCCCAATTCTATGCCACTTTATTAATTTAGAGTGAGAATGAGAAACACCAATGGAACCAGCACATGTGACCTTCTGCCAGTAGCTCGTCCTCCTGAGGGCCGAGGACAAAGAAGTCAACTACAATTGGGAGGGAGTTAGGCGAAACTAGAACCAGAGTGCAAGCATTCATTATGATTCCAGAACTGGTGTCCGCTCAGAATTCTTGAGGCTAAGTCTCCCCTAACTCCAAACAGTGCTTGGGTAGAACTGGTCCCTGTCACTATCTCTGGACCCTTCTTTCTATTTTATTTTTTGCGGTACTGGGGATCGAACCCAGGGGCATTCTACCTCTGAGCTACACCCCCAGCCCTATTTTTTATTCTTTATTTTGAAACAGGGTCTCACTAAGTTTTGGAGGGCCTCACTAAGTAGCTGAGGCTGGCTGCGAACCCGGATCCTCTGGCCTCAGCCTCCCACATAATGGGATTACAAGCGTGCGCCACCACACCCGGCTGGACCCTTCTTTCTAAGGTCTAATGACCAACAAGTGACAGGTACTCCCTTGCCCCTTGCGGATTAGCACATTCTTACATTCTTTCTTTAGGTATTTGTGGAACACTTGATCTGATTACTTTCATGCTTTGCAGGTCTGGGAGCTAATCTATCTCTTTAGGGTGGCTTAGCTTGTCTTAATTGGATTCATTATGGATTGATTTTTTTGTGTGTGGGGGGTACTGGGGATTGCACCCAGAAGCTTTCTACCTCAGAGCTACACCACCAGCGTTTCTTACTTTTTATTTTGAAACAGGGTCTCACTAAGTTGCTGAAGGCCTCTAAGTTGCTGAGGCTGGCCTTGAACCTGTGATCCTCCTGTTTCAGCCTCCCAAGTACTGGAATTATAGGCATGAGCCACCACGCCTGGCTCTCATTATGAGTTGATTTTAAATTTTAATTATCCAAGGGAAATTTTCTTTTATTTCCAGATTCTTGGAGGGGATTCCACACTACAGTTCCCATATCCTGTTAATAGTCAGGAAAATGACAGAAGAAAGAAATGCATAGAAGAACCTAGTGGATTCTCTGTTTTGATGGAATTTTGCCCAACGTATGGCATTTCCGTGGTTTCCACTTGTGAATGCTCCTGAGAGGTGCACGTAAAACCCCAGTGTGATCCTCCCTCTGCCCTTCATCTCATGATACACACCAAGATACAGCCCAGGAAAACTGGTTTTACTGCTGATTGTGGTATTTTAGACAAAGCCAGGGGAGTTCCCATATTCCAAAGGGAATCAGGGAAGGAACAGGAGAACAGACAACATCTGGAATTAATAATGTTCCCCCATCACAATGCATTTTCCTAGAGAAGGTGGTTGGGAAGTGTCCCAGGGGTCACTGTGGAGAGTATACTTCAGGAAGATCAGGAACAGGGAAGGGACAGGGAGGCAAACTTTGCAAGGTGCATTAACATGGTCTCTGAATGAATATGCAAATTATTCAAATGATTTCAGAAGGTGCACAGTAGTGTATTTCCGTCAACATCCATTTGTATTCAGAGACTTTCATAAAAGCATCCTAAGCCATGCGTGGTTTATGCCTGTAATACCAGTACTTGGGAGGCTGAGACAGGAGGATTGCAGGTTCATGGTCAGCCTCAGCAACTTAGTGAGACCCTCAGCAACTTAGTAAGACCCTGTTTTAAAATTAAAAGTAAAAAAGGACTGGGATTGTAGCTCAGAGGTAGAGTGCCCCTCAGTTCAATCCCCAGTACCAAAAGGGGGTGGGGGGAAGGTATCCTAAAGCCAAAAGTTTTAAAAGGAATAGGGGTAAAGAGAAGAAAAATTTGAACAATGGCTAAATTTAAGCATAGAACTTAAAAAATAAAGACTAGATAATTTTTTTTTTGTGGTACCGGGGATTGAACCCAGGGGCGTTCTACCTCCGAGCTACACCCCCAGCCCTATTTTTTATCCTTTATTTTGAAACCGGGTCTCACTGAGTCACGGAAGGCCTCACTAAGTAGCTGAGGCTGGCCCCAAACCCGGATCCTCTGGTCTCCGCCTCCCAAGTACTGGGATTACAAGTGTGTGCCACCACGCCCGGCTAAGACTAGATAATTTTAAGGTGAACCTTCTAGTTTAATTGGTCCATGTGCAGGTGACCTTTTCAGAACAAGAAAAGAGATCTGTTAGATCTCCAAGAAGATCTGTTAGAACTATCTTGTGTTCCCTGACTTTTGGTAAAAAAATAATAATAATAATGAAGGAGTACTTAAGCCCTTACCAAGAACCTGACCAGCCAGGCACTTGAGGATATCTTATCATTTCATCCTTTAATACCTCTGTGTGGTACTGGTACCATCTTCATACATAGTAGATGTTATGGTTAGATATGGAATGTCCCCTGAAGAGCTCATGTATTAAGGTTCAGAGTTGTTGTAATTAAAGTCATGAGGGTTGTAATCTCATCAGTGGATAAGTCCATTGTAATGGATTTACTGGGTGGTAACCTAGGCAGGTGGGATGTGGCCAGAGAAGGTGGGTCCCTGGAAGTGTGGCCTTAGGGACTGTGCTCGGTCTCTAAATCTCCTTGCTTGCTCTCTCTCCGCTTCCGGCCTCCATGATGTGGGAGCAGAGGCCTTGCTCTCTCTCCCTCTCTCTGCTTCCCGTTGCCATGCCCTGAGCTCCACAGACCCTGGCCTCACATGGACTGAACCCCGAAATCTCCAAAGAAACTGTGAGCAAATAAATCTTTCTTCCTCTAAGTTGTGTGGTCAGTTGCTTTGGATCACACAGTGAGAGTGTTGACCGAGACAGCAGGCAATAGGTACACAGCTGTCTGAGAAATACATATGAATAAATGAATGGTTAATTGAGTGGTCAGTTGTTTTGGATTACACAGTGAGAATGTTGACCAAGACAGTAGTAAACTAAACCTCAGTGTGCTGAAGTACCTCTTTCAAGTGCACTCAGTTGCCAATGGTAGAGCCAGAACGTAAATCCATTTCTGTTACCTGAAATTCACCAAGAGTTGCCCTGCTTGCTTGGGGGCAGAAATCCAGCTCCAGTCAATCAGGTCAAGGAATAATGGTGGTTCCTAGAAATTCTGGAAAGGGAGAGGTTATGGTTGGGGTCCTAAATGTCCCCCCAAAGCTCATGTGTTGAAGGCTTGGTTCCTAATGTAGCAGTGTGCTGAGGTGGGGCCTTTGGGGGTTTATGGTCATGAGGGCTCTGACCTCATCAATGGATTCACTCATTGATGAATTCATAGCTTGGTGGGCTTGGGGAAAGGAGTTTGTTATAAAAACTCTCTCTCTCTCTCTCTCTCTCTCTCTCTCTCTCTCTGTGCTTCCTGGCCGTCATGAGGCAAGCAACTTTGCTCCACCATGTGTCTTTGCTCCACCACGTGTTTGGGCCTTCCCAGAGACCCAAAAGCAAATGGTCCAAATGACTACGGACTGAAACCTCAGGAACTATGAGTCAAAACAAATTTTCCTCTTTTTAAGTTGATTTTTCGTAGGTATTTTGTTACAATGAGGGAAAGCTAACTGACACTGGAGAGTAGAGCAGGATCTGTCTCAAAAGCAAGATCAGGGCCTATAATCCCAGTACTTGGGAGGCTGAGGCAGGAGGATTGTAAATTTGAGGCCAGCCTCAGCAACTTAGTGAGACCCTGTTTCAAAATAAAAAATAAAAAAGGGCTGGAGATGTTGCTCCTAGGTAAAATGCCCCTGGTATATGTCCTAGTACCTAGTACCCAGCACCAAACAAACAAACAAACAAACAAACAAACAAACAAACAAACACAAACAGGCAAGATCAGGGAGGTGTCGGTATCCAGAGGGATGGGAAGAACAGGGTATAGAATGGAGGACAATTGCTAGCACAGTCAGAGGCTGCTCCTGGGCAGAGTGCTATGGTTGGGGCAGCCAGGCATGCCAGATTTGGCCTCAGTTGTCTTCAGCAAGGCAGCTGGAGAGCCTATTGTTTTTTTGGAGATTTGGGTAACTGGAAGAGGGCCTGGACTTGTCCTGGGGTCCTCTAGAATAGGGATGGCTCAGAGTGAGGCTGGGCCGGCAGGCTCTGCCTTGTGGACAGAAGGCTTTCTCTCACCTCTGGATGCAGCACGTACAGTAGGCTGGCTTCTTCAACATGTCTCTGCCCTCCTGGTGTGCCATTACCCAGGCCCAGCTCCAGCCATTTCCAGCTTTTGATGGTTGTGGTTCACATTTCCCCAATTGGATGTGCCTGTGGAAGAGTTGAAGCTGGAATCACCTTGGGGGTGGGAAGGCGGTGAGGGAAAGGCAGGAGCTGGAGGTATCCATGTGCTGGTTGATGCCAATCTTGCAAGCCCCGTGTGAGTCTGAAGCCAACAGGTCAAACAGCAGCTTCCTGCTCCCCTGATTGTGCCTAAGGAGATGTGTGGCCCTTGGGCCAGTGCCAGGTGGTGGCTTCTGCAGTGTTGTTCTAGGCGTTATTATTGGAGGACCAGCCTTGAGTCTGTGCATCCAGCCCTTCCTATGAATTGGGAAACACCCAGTTGCCTGAGTTAAGATCCTGTCTAGACTAGAGCTCCCGTCTAGTCTAGGCTTCTGGACTACTGTGGAGAACCAGGGTGGGACGGGAGAAGGGGGACTAGGGACCTTATTACTTTGGACTATCTGCAACGTAAGAACCTGGGATAAGGGTAGTTGAAGTTTTCTATATAGTCAACACCGCCCATTAGGATAGGAAAGGAAATTAAGACTCACTCTTTCAGGAAGGTGGTGCCTTTGACCAGTAAGTCCCTGCTGTTGCATCCTTTGGGAATTTTTGGATTAAACGACAGGGATAGGTGAGAGAATCCCCCACAACCTCAATAGGGTGCTGCTGGGATGGAGGTGTAAGGATAAGTTTGTATCCTTGCCTCAAGGAATTCAAGATTTTATTTTGGAGGGACGAGCACACAGGACAAATACATTAAAAAAAACTCCTTTGTATTTCAAGTTGCTAGGCTGGGTTTTTGAGGTGCTGGAACATTTAAGGAAATTTTATAGAAATTTTGATGTACAGGTTGAGCACCTTAATCTAAAAATCTGACATCAAAAATTCTCCAAAATCTGAAACGTTTTGTGTGCTGACGTGACACTCAAGCAGTCTTAGAGTTTGGAGCATTTCAGTTGCAGATTAGGGATGCTCAATTGGTAAAGTGTATGCAAATAATTCACAAACAAAACAAAAACAATCAAACAGTTGGGTAAAAAGGAAATGCCCTGTTTCTTAGAAGAGTTCTAGCATTTGCATCTTTGGGGAGGGAGAAGCTGGGGAGTGATAGGAGGAACTCAAGTGAACATTGAAAAGGAACAGA
Organism: Glis glis; assembly: GCA_004027185.1. Taxonomy (NCBI): domain Eukaryota; kingdom Metazoa; phylum Chordata; class Mammalia; order Rodentia; family Gliridae; genus Glis; species Glis glis. The sequence goes on along the minus strand of PVJS01017966.1, from coordinate 24,601 downwards.
CACACAAACCCAATGAAGACCTCTATCTTTCCAGCATTATTAAAAATAAGTAAATAAACAAGGGATAAAAATCTAAAAGTAAAACATGAAACCCCAGTAAACACATCAGAACTACCAAATTAGTCCTCTGTGCAAACACACCTTTATCTTTGGAGCTGGGACCATTTGGGGTCTGACCTTTCCTAGAGGTTGCTTGCTTAAGGGTCCAGAGTGACTCTTTCAAACACTTTTTAGGGCCCCGCCTGAGATGCAGCCACATACATTAGTTAGTTCATGTTTTCTTTGGCTTAAAGACTGTCAAGTAGTGACAGCATTGCCCTTCTGGTTTTTTTTTTTTCTTTTTCCTTCCCCATATGACTACTAGCAACCTTTACATAAGAGACATTGCCTGATAGTTCAGAAGTCTGGTTACATCCTCTGCATCAGAGGTGTATCTCCTTGGGCAGGGCACATATGCCATTTGGAAATTATTTTAAATCACTGTTTACTGACTGTCTGTGACAGTATGAAACCATGGGATGAAGTGTGTAATGTAAGACTTGATGCAACTTTTAACACCCTCATCTCCAAGTAGTGGGAATATACTGGCTGAAAGCACATTACAGGTGGAGTATCCCTTACCTGAAATGCTTGGGACCAGGAATGTTTCAGAGTTTGGAGATTTTAAGATTTGGGTTTATTTGCATAGATTTTACATGTTGCTCCAAAATACAAAACGTTTTTTTAAATTTTTGAATTTTTTTTTTTTTTTGTGTGTGTGTGTGTGGTGTTAGGGATGGACCCCAGGGCCTTGCACATGCTAGGCAAGTGCTGTACCACTGACCAATACCCTCAGCCCTTAGTCTGAAACTGTTTTGAGTGTTGTGTCAGAAATTTTGGATTTCTGAGCCTTTTGCATTTTGGATTAGGGATGCTCATCCAGTATAGAAAAAAAAGTATGTGCATGTAACTTTAAAAATATAAACATTCTTTACAGCTAGCATGTATTGAATGTTTGCTATGCCCTATAAATGTACTCTGTTCTCTAAATGTGCTGATTTAATTTCTTCAATCTTTGAGGTAGGTGCAGTTATTCTCATTTTAGAGATTAGGAGACTGAAGTTCTACAGAAGTCCAGTGCCTTGCTGAAGGTCGCACAGCCAGGCGTTTTGGACTGCAAATCCCATCTCTGGACCCTAAGAGGACTTTGCCTCTCTGGAAATAAGCAAACATAGAGCTGCTTGCAAGACATAGGCTGTAAACTTGTCAGTTTTTTGAGATGAGTTGTTCAGGATAGATTTGAAAGAAGTAGGAAAATTGAAACTGATGATATTGTAATCTTAGGGGTTTAGACCTAGAAGAGTTTGAGATGATCTTGTCTTAATTTTTCCCTGTTTTACTGAAGTCTGGTTCTGTGGAGTGTCTTCCCTAAAGTCAATAACTGAGTTGGCATCAGAACTTGCATTAGGTCTGGGACCCCAACTCCCCCCTCTCCATTTGGCCTTTATCCTATGAACTTGAGGGCACTATCAAGGTTCCCGTTGCCTCCATTAGTCATCTGGTATGAGCCACATCTGACCTTACTGATTGTTTTCTCCTGCATTCACAGCTTATTTCTCCAACAAGATTATGCAGTGTCTAAGGACAGTTACTGACCACCTAACTTCTTTGTTTTTTCCCAAGCTCACAGTTTAGTGCAGCAAACATATAGGTATTCAACTAGTCACCCCTTGGTATCTATCCATGGGGATCGGTTCTAAGACCCCCCCCCTCCATGGATGCCAAAATATAAAGATGCTCAAGTCCCTTATATAAAATGGCACAGTATTTGCATTTAACCTGTGCATGTCCTCCTGTATACTTTAAAAATTATCTCTAGATTACTTATAATACCTAATACAATGTAAATGCTATGTAAGTAGTCATTATTCTGTATTGTTTAGGGAATAATGACAAGAAAAACCATGTTCAGTACAAACACAAAATTTTCCCCAGTATTTTTCCACCTGCGGTTGGTTGAATCTATGGATGTGGAACCTGTTAATATAGAGGGGCACCCGTGTTTGTATTTTAGGGTCACATTAGGTGTGCCATACAACTATGTAGCTTGGGCAAGTAATATTTCCTGACTCTAGAGGTAGTGGGGAGATCATTTTGACAAGATCTTGTGTGCGCATGTGTGTTGCTAGAGATTGAACCGAGGGTCAAGCACATGCCAGAAAAGTGCTCTACCACGGAGCTACACCGTCATCACTTTCTGGCAAACTTTAGATCCTTTTGGTCTCCCTAAGGAACTAAGCAAGAGGACTCACACTTGCCCTATGGCCCAGGTGATAGTCCAGCAAGTATTGGGGTGGATACCTAAGAAACCTGACTCTTCACTAAAATGGGGTGTCCCAAGTGCCAAGCGACCACAGTGCCCTCTGGGGAACACTCACTTTATTATCTCTGCTCCTCACCTGGGTGGATTTCATCTCTAATGAGATTTTAATTTGCAGGCAGAGTACTTATGAAGACTGATAATAAAACTGTGATCCTCTTACCCAGACCTTTATAGTTTCCCAAGTTTTCTCAGGCGCACTGTTTCAGTTCATCTGCACTATGTTCTCATGAGGCCATTATCCTCATTGTAGAGATGAGAAAACCGAAGTAGGGAAAGAGGCGGTATGTAAATAGCAAAGAGATGGCATCCGAGGTCAAGAAGGATTGGTTAGAAGCAGCCTTTTATTGGCGCTGCCCTGGGGCTGGCTGTGTCTTGTGGTGTCTGGTGAGTGTGTTCGGGTGCATAGGGTCTTTCTTCCCTGCAACTGCAGCCCGCCTTTGGGAAACCCATCTGTGGCTCTGATTCACCTCATTCTACCTTACTCTATGGGCCATATGTGGTTGAATATGTGTTTGCATTAAGAAGACTCCAGCCATTTATTTCTCTACTTCTTCCACTTATCCGCAGTGTTAATTTGCCATGGCTTATTCTAGGGAACCTTGGTGTTCTCACATTTGTGATGCACTTCTGGGACCAGCTTTTTATACTTTTATTGGTGCATTGTAATTCTACATCCTTTAAGTCTACATCTGCGGGGGTGTGTTGCTGGACTGTTCACTTGCCTTGATGGCGCTTCCTGTTCTTTTTAAATAGCAAGAGAGACCCTTCAAACTCTTGGTTTTCTTTAATCTTTGAATTAATCTAAATTCTTCTCTTATGCCCTAAATAGCTTCTACCTTAGCAAGGGATCAATTTGTATTTGTTTATCATGAGCAAGAGAATTCTATTTTTTTTAACCTGTACCTCTTGGGAACTTTCTAATCCCCAAACAGTACAACCCTTTGTGTTACTATCTTTTATTTTCCCTGACACTATCATTAAAGCTATTTCCACAGCCACCTCTAGTTCCCTTTCATTGAATGCTTAGTATTAGATAATCAAGAGGCTATTTTCATTCTATTTAATCCTCATCAAATTTCTACAAGTACAGATTTAGCATCCCTGATCCAAAATGCTCTAAAATCTGAATTTTTTTGTGGTACTGGGGATTGAACCCAGGGACATTCTACCTCCGAACTACACCCCCAGTCCTATTTTTTTTATTCTTTATTTTGAAACAGGGTCTCATGAAGTTGCTGAGAGCCTCACTAAGTAGTTGAGGCTGGCTGCGAACCTGTGATCCTCCTGTCTCAGACTCCCAAGTACTGGGATTACAAGCATGCACCACCACACCCAGCTTTAAAATCTGAAATTTTTTGAGTACTGACACAAAGCTCAAACTTTTCAGGTTTTGAAACATTTATGATATTTGGATTAGAAATGCTCAACCAGTAAGTCTGTGCAAGTATTCCCAAATCCAGAAGAAAATAAGAAATATTTTTAGCCCCAAGCTTTTCAGATAAGGGATATTCAGCCTGTACTGTTGTTACTTTTTTTTTTTTTTTTGGTACTGAGAATTGAACCTAGGGACATTCTACCTTTGGGCTACACCCCCAGCCCATTTTATTTTTATTTTTGAAATAGGGACTCACTGTTGCTGAGGGTTTTGCAAAGCTGCTGAGGCTGCCCTTGAACCTGCAATCTTCCCGTCTCAGTCTCCCAATTACTGGGATTGTAGGCGTGCACCACCACATCTGGCTTGTCCTGCTGTTACTTTGATTGCCACTTTACAGATGAAGAAACTGAAGTGCAGAGAGATTAAGTAATGTGCCGACATTCACATGGTCAGTAAGTGGCAAGACCCATATTCCTTCATACATTGCCACCCTGCCATCTCCCTCAGCTTCCAGGCATGCTCTTTGGTGATGTGGTCCACAATATAGTGAGCTAGTCCATTTTCAGTGTATTTTACAGTCAGCCTCAGCAAACACACAGGGAACCCTTGCTATGGGAGGCAGTGTGTGTAGAGGAAAGAGCATGGCCTTCAGCATTTTGGTTTGCCTGGCTCTGAATCATGCTTCTGTCCCCCCTGGCTTAGCATGTTATTTAACCAAGTCTCTCATTCATTCATTCATTCATTCATTCATTTTTTCAACTAACAACTATTTATTGAGTGTCTGTCAAGTGTCAGGAACTCAGTGTGGGGATGCAATTAAATAAAAACAGATATGGGTATCAACCACATGGTTGTAGCACTGAATATAAGGACAGAGTGACTTAAGTGCTCCAAAGGAGCAAAAGCTATGGGCCAAGATTGGGAAGCTTGGGGGTCTCTTGGAATAAGTGGTGCTTGGTCAGGAGACTTGTGCCAGCGAGGAGTGCATTACTTTTAGACAACTGGAAGACGGGGCAGTAAGTGAGGGTTTACAGGCTATATTCAGGATTTTAGTGTGCAAAGAGTAATGGGATCTCTTGTAACTGTGCAAGTGACTAAGGTGGGAGTGGTGGCCAGGGGTGACTTGGTCAAAAATGCATCTGAAAAAGACCACTGTGGTTTGGTGTGGAGAACACAGAATAGAGGGGTGGAGGGGATAGGGAGTCCCTTTATGAAGCTGTTTTAGTAGGTGGATGGGGAGATGGGAGTTTTGAATGACAGAGGGGAAGGAGAGGAGTGGCTTTATGTGAGAGGGATTAGGCGGTTGTAATGGTTTGGATTTAGAATGTTCCCTTAGCCCTCACAGAAACAAAGTAGCAATGTTGGAAGCAGGGCTCAGTTGTTAGGGAGGGGTCCCTCCAGGTGTGGCTGTGGGGATTATATATCCTTCCTCCTCCCACTGCTCGCTCTCTTGCTTCCTGCCGCCATAATGTGAGAGCAGAGAGCCTCGCTCTCTCCCTCTCTCTGCTTCCTGCCGCCATGCTCTGAGATCCCAAACCCCGCCTCACCTGGACTGAACCTGGAATCTCTAAGAAACTGTGAGCAAATAAATCTTCCTTCTTCTAAGTTGTGTGGTCGGGTCTTTTGGATTATAGCAGTGAGAATGTTGACCAAAACAGAGGTGACCCAGCAGGATGTGGTTGCAGAGATGTGAAGGAGCATGTGAGAAAGAGGTATAGAGCCTGATGCAGCACTTCCTGGCTTGCAGAGATGGAGAGAGGGGGTGCTCCTCATGGAGATGGGGAGCTCTGGAAGATGGTCATTTTGATCATGCTTATGTTGAGTTGGAGGCATCTTTGAGACACTAAGGTGGATTGTCCATTCGGTGTTGGTCGATAGAGTTCCAAAGGCTGAAGGAGAGAAGTGGGTGGGGAGCGGGCTTTGATGCTCTCAGCGTGTGCAAAGTAACTAAGGCAACAGGCAGAGATGAAACGATTGGATATTAGAGAAGATGAGAGAGAAGGCCTAGGACTGACTCTGCAAAAGAAGCTGAGGAGGAGTGGCCACGGGGGCAGGAGGAAAACCAAGAGCATTGTCAAGAGGGAGGAGGTGATTAACAGTTTCCAATATAGAGGAGAACTCAGTAATACAGGTTGTGTATCCCTTATCTGAAAAACTTGAGACTAGAAGTGTTTTGTCTTTGGGATTTATTTTTCTTTAGGTATACATACACATAATGAGATGTCTTAGGGATGGGACCCAAGTCTAAACGCAAAATTCATTTATGTTTCATACATATCTTATACACATAGCCTGTAGGTAATTTATACAATACTTTAAATAAATTTGTGCATGAAATGAAGTTTGTGTACATCGAATCGTGCTTTGACTGTGAACCATCATGTGAGATCAGGCGTTGTATCGTGTCTGCATTCAAAAAGTCGCTCATTTTGGAACATTTTGGATTTGGGGTCTAGGGATGCTCACCCTATACAAGAACCTAAAGTATGAGAACTTGAAATTGGTCATTGCATTTTGCAGCACAATGGATAATTGGGATCCATTGGTGGAGAGATCTAGGCAAAAGTCAAACGGGAGGGGGACGGAGTAAGAACAGGAGGTGAGGACATGCAGACAGACTGGAGGAAACTGCCACGGAATCTGGCTGGGCAGGTGAGGGGAGAGAAGAGGTAAGCACCACAGAGGAAGGAAGGGCCAAGCGGAGTGTGGTTAGGAGGGGGAGGGGCAGGAGCGGGTTGGAATCATCCCTGGGAGGGATCTAGTTGAAGGGAGTGGTTGACTAGAGGAGGGACACTAGACGTTGGAGAATACAAGTTGGAAATATCATCCTCATGAGATTATTGGGAAAACTCAATGAGCTAACATGCAAAGTGCCCAGAACAGCTGGTGTTCCTGTCTTCTATAACAGTGGATATTTTTACTGGATCCTTTCCAAGGTTCCATCTTTCTGGTTTGAAAACTCTTAACTATTTTTATTTGATTTCTCTTTGCCACTTATTTTCTTTACATAGAGAAATTGCTTCTTTCAATTAACATTCTCTCTAAATCTTTAAAGGTTCAGTATTTTTTATTGTCAAAATAGATATAAATATTCTTCAGCAATGTGGTTAAATCATCTTATATATTATATAGAAACATACAGTGCTACATTTTTAGCCTGCTCATGACTCTACATTTCACAGAGAAACCTTCTTTCCCCTTTCTTTTTGTGATTGCTGACACTTTTTGCATTTCATCATTAAATTTGATTTATCTTCTTGTACTTCTCCTGCTTATTATCTAAACCCATCTTACTTATTTCTAAGGATTTTCATGAAGGTAAGCTTTAGCACCTGTTTCTTTTAAAATGAATTGGCTATCTTTAAATAGAACTCAGTGGATCCATATGTGTCTAAATGTGTGTTCAAATCATGTGACAGCAAAGTGTTCACATTATTAGTGCAAGTGTTATTGCAAAATAAAGTTTTTATGTGCTGGCATGAAGTTTTAAAGTTCATGTCTTAATTCAGCTATTTTCCCCAGAGTTTCTTTAAAAAACAAAAAAGAAATGCATTTGATGAAATGAACTTTTTCTTGCAAAATCCTTTGCATGTTAAATGATAGTGTTTTATATGAACACAGGAGAAGATCAAACACAAAAGAAGAGGAAGTGTAGTAAGTTGACTTTGGCCTAGATACTTGGAAGTCATCTCATTTCTCAGTTGGCTACTAACCCAGAACTTATAGGTGCAGCCAAGGGAAGGAGGGACAGTTGTCCCCAGAGAGCTTGGCCACCTCCTACCTTGGGATTACTTTCTTCTTTCTGGAGCTCCAGGGGGAGGAAGGAGGCATGCAGAAGGGAAGGAAGACCTTGTATTTATTATATATATATTTTCTTTTTGCGGTACTGGGGATTAAACTCAGGGGCATTCTACCTCCAAGCTACACCCCTAGCCCTATTTTTTTATTCTTTATTTTGAAACAGGGTCTCACTAAGCTGTGGAGGGCCTCATTAAGTAGCTGAGGCTGGCCGTGAACCCGGATCCTCCGGTCTCAGCCTCCCAAGTACTAGGATTACAAGCGTGCTCCACCACGCCTGGCTGTATTTATTATATTCTGAAGTGCACTTTGTACTTCAGGGAGGGGAAGCCCCTGCAACCTTCCCTACTTAGCAAGTACAATGCAGTGCAGTATCCCTTATCCTAAATGCTTGGTACCAGAGTGTTTCACACTTTGGATTTTTTTGGGTTTTGGAATATTTGCATGGATACAATAATATATCTTAGCGGTGGGATCCAAGTCCAAACATGAAATTCATTTGTGTTTTGAATACACTTTTATACATAACCTGAAGGTGATTTTGTGCAATATTTTTAATAATAATTTTGTGCATGAAACAAAGTTTCATGGTGTAGAAGTCTCCACTTGTAGCATCATGTCCGAGAGTCATAAAGTAATGGGTTTTGGAGTATTTGGGGATTCATATTTTGGATGAGGGACACTCAATCTGTATTTGCAGACCAAGAAGAATAGCAAAGGAGACAAGAAAGTATAGATAAATCCTGAAAAAACCAATCCCTACCTACATCCTAAATACCTGTTCCAGGTAACTGGAGGGGGACTTTGGGGGTTTAAGAGTGTGGGCACACTGAGTTAGCTTTCTGTGTCGATTTTCTTTCAGTATTTATTAAAACAGTGACCAGCACTTGCCTTCTATCTACCAATGCTACAGGAAAGAAAGAAGACCACAGTTCTATTGAGTTAGGCATTCTTCCAAAAAAGGATGTTAAAAATGCATGGAATTATTGCTGAAATGAATAAATATATGTAGCTGAGTGATGGCTAATTTGCTTGTCCCTCTCCATCTCTCCCCAAGCCACGGCTCTGCACACTTGCTGCTCACTCCCTTGTTGCTCACTCCCTTGGTGAGGCAGAGGAGAGCTCTCTGTGTGAGATGCAGAGCTGTCCGATGCCTGGTAAAAACTGGTCCTGTTTTGCCACGTGACTGTTCACCATTGTTTCTTTGAGTGGTGACAGGCTGGAAAGGCCGCCTTCCCTGACAGAGCAGTTGAAGGGCCTTCTTTCGTCTTCAATTCCAGTTTCCTCTTAAGCTATTAAAGGAATAAAGAGCCAGGCATGGTAGTGCCTACCTATAATCCCAGTATTTAGGAGGCTGGGACAGGAGGATCAAAGGTTCGAGGCTAGCCTCAGCAACTTAGACCCTCAGCAACTTAGTGAGACCCTGTTTCAAAATAAAAAATAAAAAGGACTGGGGTATAGCTCAGAGGTGAAATGCCCCTGGGTTCAATCCCTACTTCCAAAAAAAAGGGAATATAAATGGAGACCATGTGACAGAATGACATTCTTAAAGTCTTACCACGTCTGCTGAGGGCAGGAGCATGAGGCGCAACCTAATATTTTGTTGTGTCTTGCAGACTTCTTTTGCCTTAAAAAAAAAGTCTGTTTATGGAGGGGGAGGACGTGGCTGAAAAAAACACTTGTACATAAAACAGCTGTTAAGCGAATCTCCACACACTGAGATCAAGAGAACGTGAAGAAATATGTCCTTCCGAGGACACTTTGCCAACTTGGAGCCTCCTTCAGAAATAAATACAGCCACGCTACAAGTTTCTGGTAACTTAGTTACTGAAAAATAAATCGAGCTACTTAGACCCTTGAACCTTGATTTAAAAAAAAAAAATCTCTGAATAATTCTATTGCAGTGGTACAAAGGAAGCCGGAGAAACTATGCAGAATGTTGCTTTCCCCTTTTAACTAAAGTACCCCACGGAGCCTGGGAAATGCTCAAAGCAGACGTCCCGGCTTCCCAGCAGACGGAGAGCAGGCCCACAGCGCTTCCGTTTGCTAAACTCCATCCACAGTAAGAACAGAGTGCTACACGTTGAGCTTTCTCTTGCTTCTCCGTGGCTTGCCGTGACAGAGGACAGTTGTGCTCAAGGGCTTCCAGGAAAGCGGGACATTTCTGCATGGTGGTACCTCTGGACACACCTATCTGTGCCCTGCTGGGAACACCTGAGGCAATTTCTTGCTTGTGGTTGGAGCGCTGTCCCTGACAAATGAGGTCTCTGTAAAGCTTCACGGTCACACTCAGAGAATTCTGGTCGTGTGCTACAGATGTTTTACAGTTTATTTCCAAAACAGCTGTTTTTCCCTTCTTTGGTCTGTTCCCCCCCCTTTTATTTTTCAATAAAATCCCTCCGGAAACCTTTCAGCTCACATCTTTGGCAGAGTTTCCTCAGTAGAAGCGCTGACATTCCATGCCTGACATGCTCCTGACTAGCACCTGTTACTGAGGCAGGTCCTCTATCCAGCAGGTTGCTGTTCTGGGAACTAGAAGTAGTTTGGTGTGGGTGCAAAAGGATTCAACCAGCCCAGAGAGACAGCCCCCAGTGAGGAGCAAGCCCCAGTGCAGGAAGTAGGGAACGCCGTGGTTCATGGTTTATAATGCTCACGCAGAGCCTCAGGTAGGAAAGCTCCAGGCAGGGCACTTAGTGCCGGTTCAAAGGGGAGGGTTTGCCTGATGGTACACCAATTTGTTAGTCTGCTCCCCTTCAAATGACACCAGCCACCAGCTGTCAATATCCCTGACCTTTAGAAACAGGAAAAGAAGGAAGAGTGGAGATCCACAGATAATCCTCAAATTTTGGTAATGGTGCTCACACCCTTCTCCCATGATCCTTTTCCCCAGAGCTGCCGTTGGGAGCTAAATTCACTAGTCTGAGTTCCAGATCCTTTTGCTCCCTTTTTACTAATCCTCTGCTAAAGATATTGGGGGGAAGTAAAAGCCCAATCAAAGAGAGCAGCTTCGGGGAGGGAAGGAGAGGAGAGCTTGGGAAGTCATTCCTTGAATAACTAATGTCGATCAACTCTTGGTAGAGAGATAATGTGTCTGTGTGCCTTTTTGACAGTTGTACGTGTGCAAGTACACCATCTGTGCCCCAAAATGTATGTGGGTTTCTTTGGAAGTGCCTAAGTGAGCCAGCGTCTGACATGGAGCTACACCTCTAAACCGCCATCAAATATTTAGAGATGAGGTGCTGCAAAGCCGAGAGAGTGAAAACAATCCATAAAGGCGTGTTTGGCTAGCTCTCAAAAATCTTAGACAGTTGCAACACAGTCCTTGGCTCTGACGCTGGATTTTTCCCATTCATGCACTTTTTTGACAGATGAATTGTTGCAGGCTGAGGAAAAGCTCTACGAGGAATCTGGTAAACTCCTCACTCCGAGCGGGGGCCCATTTGTTAGCAAACCCAGGCGCAGCACACTTTGTGTGGCATGCATGTGGCCACTTCTCAGCCGTGGTTGCTCTGTCCAAAAGGGTCAAGGTCATACTCCAAGCTAGTGTATTTTTGTGTTAGGTTGGAATAAACTCTCAATTTAGTAAATATTAGACTCCAGTATAACTTTTCTGGAATTCATATTTCTTAACTCCTATGGAATGTTTACAACTTTCATTATAGTAATAACAAGATTTCTTACTCAGAATCCCTCAGCGTCACTTGATCTTGGCATTTCCCTGCTAGTACTGTCCTTCCTTTTTGCTGATGGGCAGGTATACTTTTTTATTTGGCACAATTTATCCACCTTCTGGGTTGCTGACTTTGGTAGATTTTTATACATCAAGCCATTTTGATGTGACAGGTCTTCCTGCCTGATAGAGCTTTAAGTATAGCTTCACACCACATGTGATAAATGTGACCTATTGGAGACACTATAAACTGATGATCAATGTTTAGTTACCAGAATGATTCAGCATCCTCCCCCCCCCCGCCCGGGGTATGCACAGTCTTTGCACAACTTTGGAATTTATTTCTTGAATCACTGGAATAAGATGGAGTCCTTGGAAATATTTTTACCAGGAGTTCAATCAATTAAATTTAGACCCCCCAATTACTACCAAAATATTGGTAATAATTAGTTGAGGGCATTAGTGATAGACCTCAAATTACAGCTATAGTTCAAACCAAATAAAAGATACCCAAGATATCTGAAATGGAGAAATGAAGTCTGTATTTGTCAGCTTTCTGTCTCTATAATAAATACCCGGGATAAATCAACTTATAAAGAAAGAAGGTTATTGGGGTTTTTTTTGGCTCACAGCTTTGCAGGTCAGTCCATGGCTGATTGGCCCTATTGCTTTGGGCCTTTGATGAGGCCCACAATCATCATGGTGGGGAGTAAATAGTGGAGCAAGCTGCTCACCTTCTGGTGGCCAGGAAGCAAAAAAAGAGGAGATCAGTGTCTGAAAATCCCCTTCAAGGGCAGATCCCAAATGACCAGGCCTCCCACTAGGCCCCACCACTTAAAAGTTCCACCACTTCCCAATAGTGCCACAGGCTAGGGTCCAAGCCTTTAACACATGAGACTTTGGGGACACTTATGATCCAAACTATAGCAGGGTCATACATCAGTTTTCCCAACAAGACTCTACATATACTATGAGAAATTTCAACTTCAAAGAAGAAACACAGGGGTATGCTATTGCATACTGGTACAGAATAGGGAAGATGATTAGCCACATGTTCCAAATACTGTCTTCTGTATATACGCTAAACAACTATGGACCCCTCCCTATGTTTTTAAGCCAAGAACTAAAGATCTTTTAAAATAAAATTGGAAGCCGGGTGTGGTGGCACACACCTATAATCCCAGTACTTGGGAGGCTCAGACAGGAGGATCACAGGACTCAGGCCAGTCTCAGCAACTTAGCAAGGCCTTCAGCAACTTAGCAAGGACCTGTTTCAAAATAAAAAATAAAAAGGTCTGGGGGTATAGCTCAGAGGTAGAATGCTCCTGGGTTCAATCCCAGTACCAAAAAAAAATTTTTTTGGATAGTTTTATTTATTTTTTATTTTTATATGCTTTTATTGGTACATTATAATCTTACATCATAATGTAAATCATGTTGACAGTGACATATATGCACACAGTACTTGTGCACACAGCCCTCCCCTTGGATAGTTTTAAAGGGTGTACATAATATCCTATGAATTAAAACACTGTATATATGTTTTAAGTACATTTTCATCAAAATGTCAGTTATATGGATTTCTCTCCTTCCTATTTGAAATCATCATCATTGTAAAACAATGGTAGCAAAGCCAGTCTTCATTATGAAGCAAATCAAGTTAAATAAACTTATCAACATATATCCCCCAACACCCATCTTTTGCATTTAAATTCTAAAATATAGAGTGAGAACAAGAGCCTTGCAGTGAATCGTTACCTGGTAGAAATAAGATTCCTCCCCACCCTTGTTATAACATATCTCTAGTTGTTTTAGAAAGAAATGTTCTGTGCTTTGTTCTCCAGGGCTCTTCCTCAGGAATGTGTTCTCAAATTACTCCTTGTATTTGGCACCCAGAGGATTTTTTTTCCTTCAGCTTTATTGAAGTATAGCTGACAATTGTATAGTTTTAAAGTATACCACTTGATGGGACCTAGGTATACACTGTGAAATATTTGCTACTGTCAAGTTAGGTCACATATTCATCACCTCATAGTTACCTTTGCGTGTGTCTGTGTGTAATGGGAACACCTATGATCTGCCTTCTGAACAAATTTCATGCATGCAATTGAATATTATTAACCACCATCACCATGCTTTATATTAAGCCTCCAGAACTTGTTCATCTTGCATAGCTGAGACTTTGCACCCCTTGCTCCACAGACTTTTCCATGCTGGTCAATGAGCTCTAGGAGGGGAAAGGGATTAGGAGGGGTAGGGAAAGAAACCCAGCCATGTCTGCCTAATCAGTTTCAGGAGTAGGGAAAAAAAGGGGGTGACATGTACCCCTCAAAAGGGTCACTGCTGACACCTCTGTAACAAAAGACAAGATAACAAGAAAAAAGCAAAACAACCTTATTTAATCAAAGTTTTATATGCATAGGAACCTTTAGATTGAAGACCCAGGGTGAACTACTCATTTTATGCTTGACAGCATGGACAGCTGTGTAACAATATGACTGGATAAAAAGGCTGTGAGCTTTCCCACAGGGAGCATCCGTGTGGCCTCACCATGTTGGAAACTGTCCCACAGGTAGTGTGCTTGCTCTGTCCCCGCCATGTTGGAAACTGTCCCATGGGGGTCCTGAGAGAAACCCTGCATGGGGCTGCAGTGAATTTAGCCTCCTGATATCCCGGAGATTCCCTCGCCGTGCTTCTCTAACCACAGTGAGGTGGGGAGTCCCGTGCTTCCATTCAGGAGAGCTGGCTTAACTTTCCCTCAGGCCCACCCCCGTCTTGCCCTGACTGGCTCATTTCTATCTAGCTGCCTTACAGGGAGATGACTGATTTGAGGTGTATGACTCTTACCAGGCATGTGTGGGGAGGGAAACATCAAGGAAAATCATCTCCAAAGATTCTGCAAAAATAAAGCTATATTTTATTTGATTAATTATAAAATAAAAGGTGTAGATGGGATGTTGAAAATGGAAAGAAGAAGGAGACCCACGAGATCATGGTTCACACAGATCGTGGAGATGAAAATGTGTGGAAGATGTTGAGAGACAGAGGTCACACAGGCTGGCAAATGCTCCCTGCATCTCACGGGAATGGGTCACTTGTTCCTAAGCAGCAGTCCCAAAGCGTCTTGCCAGCTTCCTTTCTGGAAGTACGTTGGGCTGGGAATCACTGCCCAGCTCGTGGGAGTTCTTAAGAAACTCCCCCTGGCTGGCTTATTAAAAATGACCCTCCTATTTTTTTCAATATGAAGAAGGTTCTTGAAGGTCTCCGATGACCCTGGTCAGCCCACAGGGAGCTGGTGGGAGCAGGGTGCTGGCTTTCACACCCTCTGCCTGCCCAGGAGCAGGGCTGCCCTGAAGCCCTCCCTGGTCCTCTCCCCCCGCCCTTTCTCAGGGTGTCCATCCCGGTGGTCCAGTGTCTGTCTGTCAAGTTGTTTCTCAGGCCATCCCTTCCACCATTATTCTGAGTGATGCCCTATCATGTGCCTGGGGCTCCTTCCCAGAAGCTGATTATATTTTATCAACTGCCATAGTTCTGAACCCAGGCCCCTTGCTATGACACCAGCACTGGAGCTGGGGGTGAATTCAAGTTTGCACTCAAGGATTTTCTTCATATGTCCCTTTCCTCCTGCCTCTTCCACTTTGTGAGAATTTTTCTAGCATCTGGCAGGGGGTACAAGTCAACAGTGTTGTTGGCCATCGGGGTACCTGAGGCTCTGGTAGTATAAACAGAAGAGAATACAACACAAACCGGCAGCTTCTGTCGCCCAGGTGCCGTGTCCCCCCACCACCCAGGGCTTCTTCCCACCACACTCCTGGCTTCTTGAAAGGAGTGTCTTCCCTCCTTTCTTCTGGCCAATGGAAGAACTCACACTCCTTCTGTGGGGCTAATTCCTACTCCTCCTCCTACCTGTAAAATCCACTTATCTCTTCCCCCTTATGTGTCCAATGCACCCTTTCTGCAAGTCTCTTCCCGTGACCACTGAAACATGCTCAACTCTGTCGTCTTTCACCTATACATCCCTCGCCCATTTCCCTCCCCGTCAAGGGCCCGCTCTGCCTCCTCCTCCCCTTAGACAAAATTCCTGCCAGTGTCATTGACGCTTCCTTCCTTCCTCTAGGCTACCACTGGCTTTCCTCATCAGAGGGGGAGGGCAGAGGTTGCTTGTATGAGAGGGTGGGAAAGCTTTCTCTTCCCTTTCCCCCTTCCTCCTCCTCCTCCTCCTCCTCCTCCTCCTCCTCCTCCTCTTCTTCCTCCTTATTGTCTTTTCTTCTCTTTCTCTCTCTCTCTCTCCCCCTCCCTCCCTCCCTCTCCATCTGTCTCTGTCTCCATCTCCGTCTCCGTCTCTGTCTCTCAGCAGTATTGAGGATTGAACCCAGGAGCACTCTACTTCTAAACTACATCCATCGCCCTTTACACATTTTTTATTTTGAGACAGGGTCTTGCTAAGTTGCCCAAGTTGGCCTCAAACTTGCAATCCTCCTGCCTTATCCTCCCGAGTTGCAGGGATTACAGGCATGCACCACCTCGCCCATCTTCTCTTTTTATTAAAATGTTGTGACTTTTATGTTATCCCAGGACAAATAGAATCATGTCTTGTTCCATAATTTTCTTAACTGATTTTGGCTACCGTGGACTATTCTAAGGCATGTTGTCCCCTCTGTATATTCTTGTTTGCTCCACCACTCCATGAGGCAGCTGGGCGACCCTCTCATCCCCTGCGTGGGAGCATTGTCTTCTGGGGTTTCTGTGCCTCCCCGCTCTTGCATGTTCTCTGCTCTTTCTGGCTCTCCCCTTTCTCGGTGTCACCTTTTGTAGCGACTGCTGCTGGACCGTGAAGTGTTAGCATTCTTTGGACTCTGCCCTCAGGTGCTCTGTTCTTAATCTTCCTGGCAACCTCACCTCCTCCCAGGGCTTCCATTGGCCACTGAGCAGATGTCTCTATCCCAGAACTCACCTTCCATCTCTGTCTCTCTCTCCAGATCCTTCTCTTGAGCTGCCCTCTGAACATTACAACATGGAAATCCCAGGAGCCCCTCAAATCCAACATGTTAGAAATGCATTTCACCCTGCCCCCAAGCTGCCTCTCTCCCTGTGTTCTCTGTCCAGTGATGGGCAGTGTTGTGTCCTCATCTTCTTGAGCCAGCTAGAAAAGCATCATCTTAGATTCCTTCTTTTCTTTTGCACTCTGCATTTAATCACCAAATCATATCAATTCTGCCTCCTTCATATATTTCACATCTACCTCCTTATTTTCAGCCTTCCACATCCTTTTGCTTCCTACTTTAATTTCAATACCCTGGAATACTCCCTTGGGCTCACAACAACAGGTTAGGTGCTTTTCTTAGTCAGAGAAGCAAAACCAAATAAATGGGTAGATGCACAGTAATTTCTTTTAAGGAGTTGCTTCATGTAGTTGTGGGGCTGACAATTCCAAATCCGTAGGGAAGGCTCTACGTACAGGCAGGAGTTGGTGTTGCAGTCTTGAGATAGAATTTCTTCTTATCTGGGAAACCTGTTTTTGAAACCCTTGAGGCCTTCAGTGGGTTGGCTAGCCCCCATCCAAATTATCAAGGGCACCTTCACTTGAAGTCCACTGATTGTAGATGTTAACCTGATCTACAAAATACCTTCTTAGAACACCTGAGTGTTTGATTACCTCATTGGGATCAATAGCCTACCTGAGTTGACACATAAAGCTGACCATCAGGGTTCTCCTCCTGGTTGGACGTTCCCACAGTACACATTTCTTAATACGTGACTCACCCTATGGAAATGGGCTGGGAATCCCACCGGACTGTGCGCAGGGACTGCTGTGTCCACTCAATGCCCACATGAGATAGGAATACAGCTGAAAATGAAGTGTTAGTGTAGATTCACCAACTGCAACCAAGATACCACTCTGGTGGGAATGTTGGTAATGGGGGTGGCTGTGTGTGTGTGTTGGGGGGCAGGGGGTTATGAGAAAGTTCTGAACCTTCTCCACATATTGCTGTGAATTTGAAAGTGTTCTAAAAAGAGTCTATTTAAAAATGAAGTCTTATTAGTCCTGCTCCATGGGGTTGCATCTTATTTATGGAGAGTTCACATGACATTGAAGAGTTTGGGTGAGGAAGATGTCTATCCTTGGTCACCATCTTTTCAGGAGATCCACTGGGATCTCCATTTTCCTCCCACCTCAATGTATGCTGATGTGTCTATGGATTAGTTCATTTTCTGTTATTATAATGACATGCTGAGGCTGAATGCTTTATGAAGAAAAGAAATTTATTAAGCTCACAGTTTTGGAGGCTGTAAGTCCAATATTGGGTGGCTCTGTTGATTCAGCCTCTGGTCCCTTTGAGGGTGTCATATCATGATGGATATGACGGGAGCATGTGTGACAGTTATCACATGGCAAGAAGCCAGAACCAGGGGGAAAGTCTCAGTCTTTCATAACAATGTGCTCTCATAACTCAGAGGTCCCATAAGAACTACCCTAATCCCTTCCAAGGGCAGCACCCCCAGTCACTTCCCACTAGGCCCCACCTCTTGCAGCACCCATCACCTTTCAGAATTGCTGCACTAAAGACCAAGCTCCCAACAGGTGAACCTTTTGGGGGACAAACCACATTCAAACCTCAGCCGTCTGTGTTTCTGCCTGACCCGGCCACCTGGTCCAGGCAGCATCTGCAGCTCTCACCCTGCAAGACCCTTTCAGAGATGCCAGCTACTTATCAGATAATTTCACTCTCAACTCTATGGGGCATATGCCATTCTCTGTGACTTTCCTAGTTACTCAGGCAGCTGCGTCTATTCTGCTCCCCTGCCCCTTAATGTTGTGGTGACGCTGTGGGGGTTGATGTCACCCAGGGCTCTAAGGAGAGGATCCACATCTGGATGGTTCCCAAGCTCTGCCTGAGGGTTTGCAGAGCCCTACATCAGTTTGTTCTTCCCTCTTGCTCTGTTTTGGCCCCTTGATGCAGATATTCATTTCCTATCAGGTGACTGAGAAAGCGTGGAGGAGCTGCACCTGGTTGGGCATGAGTTTATCACAGTTCTACATCACCGAAGGGTCCTGACTTCCCAAACTGAAAAGCCCGAAGTTGGGTGTTTGGTTCTCTCATTGTGCTGTAACGATTTCCCTTTGGAATAATGGGCTGCTTCTTGCCTCGTAGCACAAATGGAAGAGTCATAGGGTAGAGAGAGGAATGTGAAGGGGCATGGGAAAGTAATACATCCATTGATACCTCGAAGTATATCTGCCACATTTACAAGCAACTCTGGGAGAGGATACTCTCACCTGCAGGTGGAAGGTGAGTGCAGAAAGTTTCAGTGACACCACCTTCGCCCAGGGTCATAAGTGGTGAGTCAAAGATTTGGATACAGGTTGTTGTGACCTCACTAGGCCATTAGAAGAGACCATTTCCAAGGGACACCTGATGCAGTGTGAAGAGAACTACTTATGTTTATTTTTTTTAACTCTGCAAACTCCCTCCCAACTCTATAGAGAAAATTTGCTAGACCTCAGGACCCCAGTACGATCCAGGGAGACATAAGAATGCTTTTCATGAAACTTATGCTTTTTCAATGTTTATTAAACTGCAAAATAACATAACAGCTGCCACATTTTAATTGATTTATTTATTTTTGGTACTGGGAATTGAACTCAGGAGCATTCTACTGCTGAGCTACACCCCCAGCCATTTTTATTTTTTATTTTGAAACAGGGCCTCATTAGGTTGCCAAGGGTCTCGCCAAGTTGCTGAGGCTGTCCTCGAACCTGCGGTCTTTCTGTCTCAACCTTCCAAGTCCTGGGATTATATATGAGTGCCACCATGCCTGGCCTGCCACATTTTTTAAAAAGCACATTCAACATCTTCTCCAGGCACGGGAGATAAAAGCATGTACTGTGTGCTAGGTTTTGGGGACACAATGGGACTGAGGCATAAGTCCCTGTGTCTGTGATTTTTCATGGGAAAAAACACAGAGGCAGGTGATTTTAATTTATAACCAAACTGACGTTTTGAAAGTGGCATGCAGCATGCATAGAAGCAGCAGGAGCACCGAGGAAGGATCCTGGCTCAGTCTGAGATGGTTAGTCTGGGCTCACAAAGTCAGAGTCAAATCCCAAGGAAAGAGGAGCCGGCCCAGGCAGATGATCTACAGGACGTGATCGGGGCTGCTTCAGGCTGAGGAGATGGAGCAACGAAGCCATGGAGTGGTATAGCAGGGATCATTCAGGGATCTCCAACACAGGGGGATGTGGCTGGACCAGGAGGCAAGGTCCTTGTTGCAAAAGACTAGTTAGTTATGAAGCCATCTAGATTCAATCTGTGGTTTATGACAAGCCACTGAGGAATTTCATCAGGAGTGGGGATCAGACTGTGCTCTTTGGGACACTGCTGGGTGGCAGTGAGGACAGCGGATGGGATAGTACTGAAGGATGGGAAGCCATCCTGTTGTCCAGCCTGGGATAAGAAAGTGACAGTGCAAGTGGGGATCTGGAGGCAGTCCAAAGCAGCCAGGGAAATCCAAGTGGTGGACTTCGCATGGATTGGAATAGGGACGGTGATGGCATCTGTCTTGAGTGTATGGGTAGATGGGGGCACCTCTGAATGAATTAGAGAACAAGGGGGAACAGTAGTTTGGAGGAAAGATGATGAGTTCAGTCTGACCTTTGTTGAGTTTGAGGCACCCTTCAGAGATGTCAAGTAGGCAATTGCAATGAGGTCTGTAATTTGTAAGAAAGGTCAAAACTAGAGGTGTAGTGGTTGGAATCTATGGCATGGAATGATAATTAACACCATAAGAGTAGGTGAGTTTGCAGAGGGAGGATTTCTAGGGGGAAAATAAAATTGTTCCTGGGATAGACTAAGAAGCACGTGGTAAGGAGGATCCTCGGAAGGAGGTGAAATGTTATCAGAAATGCACAGAATCCCCAAAGAAAAGAAGGCCCGTGGAATCAATAATGTCACATTCTGCAGAGAGGTCTTTTTTGTGTGTGTGGTACTGGGGGCTGAACCCAGGGGCATTTTACCTCCGAGTGACACGCCCAGCCCTATTTTTTATTCTTTATTTTGAAATAGGGTCTCACTAAGTTGCGGAAGGCCTCTCTAAGTAGCTGAGGCTGGCCGTGAACCTGTGATCCTCCTGTCTCAGCCTCCCAAAGTCTGGGATTACAAGCTTGTGTCGCCACGCCCAGTTTGCAGAGAGGTCTTGAAAGAAAAAGAATGTCACCTAGATTGCCAGAGTGAGTTCCTTGGTGGCTCCAGGAGGAGGCAGGTTTAGTGAGGATGAAGCCGGAATGCAGCCATTGTGGCTGGGAAGTGTTGGTCCTGTTGTAGGAAAGTTACATCTGTGCTTGCTGGAAACTTAATACTTTTTCCACCCTGTTCCCCGCGTTGTTGAATTAAGGCGTGTTAAATAGCATTTCCCCTTTTTCGTGCATGGGAATATTAGTTCTGGCTTTTGTCTTGATGCTGGAATATCTTAGCTAATTTTTTAAAAATTGTTATCAGCAATTTAGTGAGGTCCTCCACAAGTTAGTGAGACGCTGTTTCTTTTCTTTCTTTCTTTCTTTTTTTTGCAGTACTGGGGATTGAACCCAAGGGCATTATACCTCTGAGCTACATCCCCAGCTTTTTTTTAATTCTTTATTTTGAAACAGTTGCGAAGGGCCTCACTAAGTATCTGAGGCTGGCTGTGAACCTGCGATCCTCCTGCGTTAGCCTCCCAAGTACTGGGATTACAAGTATGCGTCACCACTCCTATCTGACTCGTTTTTTTTTTTTTTTTTTTTTTCAGAACTGGGGATTGAACGCAGGGGCATTCTACCTCCAAGCTACACCCCCAGCCCTATTTTGTTCTCTTTATTTTGAAACAAGGTCTCACTAAGTTGCAGAGGGCCTCACTAAGTAGCTGAGGCTGGCCTCAAACCTGCAATCCTCCTGTTTCAGCCTCCCAAGTACTGGGATTACAAGCGTGCGCCACCACGCCCGGCTTCCATCTGACTCTTAAAGAATAAATTAATAAATAAATAAAATAGGGCTGGGGGTGTAGCTCTCTAGAGGTAGCATGCCCCTTGGTTCAATCCCCAATAAAACATACACACACACATTGTTATGAGGTATACAGTGGACATTCAATTTAGAGAAAAACAAGTTATCTATATGTCTTAATTTGGACGGGACCTAGAATTCATAGTGAAGAAGTTTCTCTTTTGCCAGAAAAGTAATACTTATCAAATAATGATGCTTTTCTCTCTTATTGCTTTAGTATAGTCAATCTCTGTACTACTTAGTATATAGTCAGTATATAATGGAATTTTAGTTTCATTCCATACAATATTTACTCTGTAAGCAAATTAAAACAGACTCTTTTTTTAAAACAAAAGAAAGTTGCTAGATTCACAACAGAATGAAATCTTCACATTTATAAATGAGTGAGATAATACAGGAAATATTGATCTTATTCATAGCTATCCAAATCTTTTTTGATAATTGGTTCTGTTTTACAAGTAACAGCACAGTTTCAGGTGGTTAAACAGTGCTCCAAATAGTTTTTTTTTTGATTGTTTGTTTTTGTTATGTGGGTTGGGGCTTATTTTTATTATTTGCCAATTTAAATTATAAAACTCTGGATCTAAGCCTCTCCTTTAAAGAATACTTTATTAAGTACCACCTATTCATAATTTTTCAGGGTAAACCAACCAATCCAATAACTAGGAGTATTTGGTAAAGCAATGGGAAACTGCAGTAACTACAACAAATATACATCATCACACTCTTTGTCGAGATGACACGCTGGAAATTTCAGGTGGTGCTTATTTTCAAATGTATGCTCTATTTAATGCGTCCCTAAGTTCTCAGTCTCCAAAATAAATCTAGCGTGGGCAGCACCCCCCTCTTCCATCCACCATTCAAAACATGGGCTGTTACAAATCCCAAGCACTGAAGTGTATAGTCATTTCAACTCTCTCCTGGCTTCTAAGGCGAAGGAGCTAATATTCTAATAGGCGATGTCTTTTCATCTTAATAAGCACCTAAGAAGTCATTGAGTGAAAAGTGAAGGTTAGCAATTGACCTTGTCAAACCGATGCTTATAAATTATATCAATGTGAAATTGTGTTTTAGGTGAGAAACAGGAGTGGGTGTTGAGAGGGAGTAATAAACCATCCAACTGCAAATGGCGACATTTTATCACGCCGCCGTTCTCATTGGAGATTCTTCACAAGTGTGCCTTGGATTTATTTTTCTCCCTGGGTCTGTAAATCTCTTTCTTGGACTGAAAATTGCATGAGTGGTAGGTTCCACATGCCAGGAGATGGCTTGGTTCATCTCTCAGACCTCAACTGTTAAGTACAATAGCAAAAAAAAAAAAAAGTAGATGGACACAACTTTTCGAGAACCTCAACATGAAAAACTATGTATCTTGGATTCTACCTTTTTATTTCATGTGCACTTTTAAAAACTAAATGATCTCTATGATAACTTGTTCTACCATGATGCATTGAGAAATGTAGAAATTAGCAATTGAAAAGACCAGATGTCTCCATTGGTCTGTCCTTCTCAGATAGGGTGACTTCTGCTTATCATGCATTGCACATCTTGTGCTTCTCTGTTATTCGTTCCCTTAAGCTGCTATGCTTCTGCAACTCTCTAGCACTCTAATCTTGGTATGTTAACTCATTGACTTGTTTCACTGGGTGAAATACCAAGGAGTTCAAGTCTTAGATTTAATGACAAAAATTACCCTATATTTTACCCAAGCATGTATCACTATACAATCCATCGGTCTTCTTACATTTGAAGGCCACAGGCTAGCTCATAGCCTATCTACTACTCAGCCCTTAGGCCAAGTCAGCCAAGTCCTTGCCATGAGACATGAGGTAGAACCGGATGCAAGACCAGAGGGTGACTCTGAGCCCTGCAGGAACCTCAGGGCTGATCTGGGCCACTTTCCTCACCCTGAAGAGGATGAACTGAGGCCCCAGGAGGTCAACTCCCTGTGCAGTCACACAGCCTCTTGGAGTTGGCGCTGAATGACCACCCCGCCAGCCCAGTACTCTTCCTGGGACAGTATGCATGGATGTCTCAGCAAACATCCCATGTCATTGTCGTAAACAAGCGAAACCATACCAACTTAGGGTTCAAGTTCTATATGTTTCCAACAGTCTATATTTTCCCATTCCCAAAGCCAGTGACATTTTGTCAGTCCCACTTAGCTGGAGGGGGATTCTCAGATATTCCACACCCAGGCACTGAGCACAACTGTGTAACACATGCTGTGCTAAGAATCAGGAAATAAGGACAGATCATTCACCTGTTAACAGGAAATATTTCAAAATAGTCATTGACCTCCACACCACATGTGGCATAGGGAAGATGAGCTATAAACAAATTCCTTTAGACTTAGACTTTATAATAACCAGCTCAGGAACCAGAGAAACCCCTGCCAGGGTTAGAAGTGACTTTATAGCACAGATTCCTTGGCTGGATGCCAGAGTGATACAGGGAAGCTCGGAACGTGGTCACCATTGGGCCTTCTGGCAGGCCTGGGGAGATTGGATCATCTGATTACATCATTTTTAATTATTACCTCTTGACCTCATTCACTCACTTTCTCTCACCACATCATGTACTGTTTTTAATTGGTCAGTAGCCGAAGAGTAATAAGCTTACTTGAACTTTCCAACACAGAGCTTTCATGAAAACGCGGGCTTCTGCGAATTCCAAGGTTTTGGATGGCAAAATCCGGCAAAGGCTCCAAAACAGGCAGAGAGGAGAGCACAGCTTGTTCAACAGAATAACCTCACTTTAAGGCCCGAGTGCCAAGCTAATTTGTTAAAATTACTAAGCTTAGTTCTCAATTATACGTTTCAAGGATTATTTATGTTGTGGATTTTCAATAGTCACCAAATCTCAGCCAATCCAAGCAGCGGGCAGGGTCATATGCTAAATCAGTAATTGTGTATAAAGTAGGAGTCATAGAACTGTTACTAACTTGGATTCATCCAGGAAGGCCTATTGAAGTTAGTGAAGAAATTAAAGTTGAGGTCTCTTTTCCAAATAAGAGCTGTGCTTGATTCTAGCTCATTATTATTGTGTAAGTTACCTGCCTGTTCTGGGCCTCAGGTTTCCCTTATAAATAAGGAGGATAGACCACATTGAAATTTAAGGTCTCTTCCAATGCCAACATACTGTAGCATAGGACTATTAACTTGAAAATACCAACAGTCACTAGTAATGAGCTAGCCAAGTAATCCCCACCAGTTTAGTGTAATAGTCACGATTTATAGTTGACAAAGCTCCAGCCCAAACCTATTCTGACTTCTATTATAGTTATACTATTTGTTTTAAAAAGTCTATAGTGCTTAAAAGCATATCATCTTAGAATCTTTTTTTTTTTTTTTTTTTTG
>PVJS01017965.1:0-35504 GCA_004027185.1 Glis glis | reverse complement strand
TTCCAGGACAGAGAGAGGACTTCCTATGCAATGAAGAAATATTTGGGTCAGAAAGAAGGATATAGCTCTCACCAAAGTAAATTCCAGCATTTTTAAGGAATTCCCAGTTCACAGGAAAATACCGGGTGCTAAGAAGGTTCTGAGCCTGAGAATGAATAGTGGCCTTCACAGGAACTGAGGTGGGAAATCAGAGATGGAATGCATGCAATTCCTGCCTAAGAGAAAGTGAGTTGCTGCCCTCTTGTGGCTGGTGGATGCAGCGCAAGATTTCAACCATTACTAGTTCCGCAGCTGAGACGTGTGTTTTGTAATTCATATAATGAGGAATCTGAAGTGTGCACACAAGAAAACATCTTATACATATCCCACCTCAATCCACAAAGTTCTTATGATCTTAAACGTACACTTTATAAAGCAGACATTTAGTAGCCCAGTGCAATGTTTCATATTTAGAAAATCAGATTCTCAGGTAGACATGGTGGCGTACGTCTGTAATCCCAGTAATATGGAGGCTGAGACCGTAAGATCGCCAGTTTGCAGCCAGACTCAGCTCCTTAGGGAGGTTCTGGCAGAGGCAGGCCCATGGCAGCCTGGTATGGAACCTCTCATTGTCACTGCCAAAGAGGAAAGCACAAAGCAGCCAAAAACAGTCTGTGGAATTCAAGTGAAGCAATGATTGCTGTAGCTTTAAATGTGGTAAGAAGGAGAAACACGTTTGAACTTCTCCCTGTAAAACTGGAGAGAATTATAAGCAAATTCGGATCAGGTACCCAGAGCAGGAAAACTATATGGAAAAGGAAAGAATTTAATTTAAAAATAATAATGGAGCCAGGCATGGTGGTGCAGGCTTGTGTCCCCATACTCGGGATGCTGAGACCAGGGGATGCCATTCACTGCCAGCCTCAGCTGGTTAGTGAGGCTCTCAGCAACTCAGGGAGACCCGGTTCTAAAAATGAAGAATAAGAAATAAGGCTGGGGGCAAAGCCTGGGGGTAAAATGCACCTGGGTTCAATGCCCTGGGTAAAAAAGTCCAGGTTCAAATCATGTAGTTCTGCTTTGTGTTAGATACCTGTGCTGCAAAAAAGGACTTCCAGATCCGATACAGAATTGTTTTTTTCAATTTTTTCATTACTGGGGATTGAGTCCAAGGGCAATCCTCTCTCCGAGCCACATCCTTAGCCACACGTTTTTACTTCATTTTGAAACCGAGCCTCACTAACTTGTGGAGGGCCTCACCAACTACATGAGGCTATCGTCAAACCTGCGATCCCCCATGTCTCAAACTCCTAAGTACTGAGATTGCAAGTGCATGCCACCACACCCAGCTCTGAGTCTCTAATGAAGAGATAGTTGAACCTTTTCAGTAAATATAATGTGTTCTAAAATAAGAAGCACACCTGGAGAACTGTAATGCGACACACAGTGGTCAGACAAAGGCATTACAGTTTTAAAAATAGCAAGTAATGTTAACCATACTTACAATAAGACAATCACCTGTGATTTCAAAGCACTGTAAATAGCTCAATAAGTAAGGAAGTGCACCAGGGAAGTGCTCCCTACAATGAGATTGCAGGGAAGTTTACAAAATAAAGTTATGACTTTCAAAATATAAAATGTTGAACTGATTTAAGGATGCCTCAGTAGAAGGCCCTGGTGTGTGATTCTGCTGCAGAGATGACAGCAATTGGGTCACATCCAGGCTGCTGCAATAGCCACCAGTAGATGCCATCCTGCCTTAGGATCCAGGAGATGGTCTAATGACACCACCCAAATCCGTGGGCCACCGTGCAACTGGCAAGGTGGAAGAAAGCCCCTCCATGGTACTGCAGCTTCAGAACCAGCAACTGCCATGCCACAAGCCCAAGTTCCACCGAAAATGCCACCAAAGGACACTAGGGAAGGCCTTCTCCACATTCCACATACTTGGGATTGCAATTGCTGAGGAAAATTCCTGGACTCAGCCACATGATAGAATCGTCTCTTAAACAGCATTGGGAAACTGGTTATCTTTATATTCTGGACATGAATCTCTTGAATAAGTACTTTGAAGATTCTTTTTCTGATCCTGTGGGTCGTCTGCACACTCTATTGTTTGTTTCCTTGGCTGTACAGAAATACTTTAGTACGATTTCACCCTATTCATCAGTTTTGCTAGGTTTCCTGTGTTTTGGGGGTCATATCCAAAAACTCCTTGTCCAGACCAACAGCCAAAGGCATGTCCCTGATGTTCCCTTCTATCAGATTGATAGTTTTGGGCCTAAATTAAAGGGTTTTAATTGCTTTTTGTATATGGTGTCAGGTTGGGGTCTAATTTCCTGTAACATAACAATCACTTCTCCTTTTTTCTTTCTTCCTTTTTTTTGGGGGGGATGGACATTTAACCCAGGAGCAATCTACCTCTTTAAGCATTAATTTTTTTTTCGCGGTACCAGGGATTGAACCCAGGGGCATTCTCCCTCCGGGCTACACCACCAGCCCAATTTTTCAGTTTTTGTTTTGAAACAGGGTCTCACTAAGTTGCAGAGGGCCTCACTAAGTAGCTGAGGATGGCCAATAACCCGGATCCTCCTGTCTCAGCCTCCCAAGTACTGGGATTACAAGCGTACGCCACCACGCCCAGCTCCCCGGCCCTATTTTTTATACTTATTTTGAAACCGGGTCTCATGAGGTTGTAGAGGGCCTCACTAAGTAGCTGAGGCTGGCTGTGAACCCGGATCCTCCGGTCTCTGCCTCCCAAGTACTGGGATTACAAGCGTGCACCACCACACCCGGCGTCAGCAATGTAATTCTGTGAGGCCAGGTCCCTGGGACCCATCTATACCTGTGGCTGTCCCCCCGATGCCTGGGAGCCACAAAACTGGATCAGGGAAGGAGGAGCCCACATGTGGCCAGGCTGGCTGTGCTCCTGCGGGGGGGGGGGCTCTGTTGCCGGCCCCTCCCTCATATCCCACCCCTCCCCACCGGCAAAGTTTGCATTTTCTTTGTCTTTGCAGAACTGAGGATCAATCCCAGGGCCACACACTCTAGGTAAGTGCTGCAGGAAGGAGTGGCTGCTTTTTTTCTTGGTACTGGGGATTTAACCCAGGAGCACTCCACCTTCTGGCAACACCCCCTGCCGTTTTTACTTTTTATTTTGAAACAGGGTCTTGTGTAGGGTCTGAGATCCTCAAAACTTGGGTGGCACCCACGGCCACCTCTGGGCCCACAGTGGGCGCGGGTGGCCACCTGGTCCCTTCTGCACACCCGCTGGCCTCTGCTCCTCAACTCACCAAATCCGCACTCGAGAGACAGGGCGAGGGAATGGGGGCCCGGTGGTGGTGGTGGTGGTGGTGGTGGTGGTGGTGGTGGTGGTGTCAAAACACAAAGGATCTGCAACATTCCACAGCAGCCCTCCCCTGTTCATGTCCAGTTAGGGTCGGTGCTTGAAGACAGAGGTCAGGTTGTCCACATCTGCACAGGTGGCCCCTAAGCACCCCACCTGTCTCCATGGCTGAAGCACCGCTGCCTTGTGTGCCCACTGCTTGTGGACCCCACTTCTCCACTCCCTCCCCAGTAAAGCCAACTTTGGGGGGGACCCGTGATGAGGGGGCACGATGGTGCTTACCACTGTGAAGATAGACCATGCCTGGCTAAGAACGAGTATCCCAGGCAGCAACGAGCTCCTGTGCAGAGTCCCCGCTGTGCTGACCACGTGGGCCACCACAGGGGGACAATCACAAACACCCTACCCCTCAAAACATGGCATTTGAACAAAGGGTAACAGGGAATAATGCTCTGCCAAGAAATCATTTCATAATATAGAAAGCATCAGACATATTTGAAGGCCCATTCCCTCACTTAGAATGCAAGAGAGAAACCTGGTGAATGCAAAACATGGCAAACGTTAAAATACATGGTCATTCCTTCTAAAATTGGAAAAAAAATAAAAGGTTTTAAACCGTAGCTGGGCGTGGTGGCTCAAACTTGCAATACCATACCAGTACTTGGGAGGCTGAGACAGGAGGATCAAGGACCGACTAGGCAAATAGTGAGGCTGTCATCCAAAAAACGAGACCCTGTTTCAAAATAGAGGATAAAAAATAGGGGTGCAAGTATAGCTTGGAAGTATAATGCCCCTGGGTGACATCCCCAGCAACAAAAATAAAGAAAAAAATGAAAACCTGCTTTAAATTGTGTGTGAGCATGTGTGTGTGTGCGTGTGCGTGTATGTATGTATCGCACGGGATTGAACAGAGAGGTTCTCTACCTCTAAGCCACACACACAGGCCAGTTTTATTTGTTTAATGTCCTTTCCTTTCATTTGATTTCACTTCATTTTATGGTACTGGAGATTAAACCCTGAGGCAATCTACCTCCAAGGCATACCCCCAGCAAGATGTTTCTTTGGGGTGAGTCAGTACTGGGGTTAAAACCCAGGGGCATGCTACCTGAGAGCTACACCCCCAGCCCTATTTTTATCCTTTGTTGAGAAACAGGGGCTCGGTAAATTACGTAGGGCCTCACTAAGTACCTGAGGCTCCGGTCTCAGCCTCCCAAGTAATGGGAATAAAAGGGAGCACCAACACACCCGGCTCATTTTTTCTTTTCTTCTTTGGAAACAGGGCCTTGCTAAGTTGCCTAAGCGAGACCGGCCTCGAAATTGGAGTCCTCCCTTTTCAGCCTCCCCAGTACTGGCATGACAAGCATATGCCACCACGCAGGACTTATTCTTCACAATTCGACAAAGCAAATGTTGTGGCCGCAGGCAAGCACGTCGGGTGGGCGCAGGCGCCAGTTAATCTCAGCCGGGCTGAAGTAGGCTGTCCTCCTCAAGAAGAAGACTCAAACTCAGGAGACACAGGAATCAGTGCACAACATGCTCTGGTGTGCAGGTTCAGCTTTCACTGCTGCCGCTGAGGAAACATGAAGTGGCCAGTTGGTGCAGGCCACTTTGGGCACATAGCAGTAAGTTGAGCATGCCATGCGCGTCATCCACAACCACGTGACACAGGTTGCAGCTCTGCCAGCGAACTTGCACCAGTGGGAAGCTCAGGCCCTGCGTGTGACAGACAGCAGTGCGCATCAGAGTTGCTGGCCCTGTGAAGAGCCCAGCGAGCATCACTCCTTGATTTTGAAAAGGTCAAGACTTAGCAGGGACTCTAAGGAAGGATTGAAAATTAACCAATTGGAGCTGAGATCTGAGAGGTTGGTAATGCACCAATCAGGGCCCAGGTCCATGGGCCAATCAGGGCACAAGTCTAAGGACCAATCACAAGACTTGCTAGGCTATATAAGCAAGCTGCAGGAGCGCAGAGAGCACACAGGAGCAGCGGCCAGAGAACACAATGATTTCCACAACCCTGAAGCTGGAAGAGGCAGAGCTGTATGACATTTCTGACCCCAGGGTTATGCTGGAGTGGAGTGGAGCTTCAACACTCATGGCACCATAGCTACAGTGCTCCTTATACAGACAGAGCTGCAACTGCAACAGGAGCAGAAATGACTGCAACACTTGAGGCCTTATGACTGCATGCCTCTCAGAGGCAGAGCTGAAACACTCCCGGCTTCAGGGCTGCATGCCTGTCCGACACAGAGCTGCAACACTTGCGGCCTCAGGGCTGCACCCCTTTTAGGCAGAGCTGTGACGCCCACACACAGAGTTGTGCAGTCCTAGAGCTGCATCAGTGGTGGAGGCAGAGCTGCAATGGCAACTTCATGGCGCCTTGCCAGCAGCAGTGAAGACTGAGCCTGCACACCTGAGCAAGACACCTACAGTAAGGTATGGGTATGGGACAAAGACCTCCTCACCCCACCCCAGCCCAACCTGTGGCCACCAGTCACAAGTGGTGCTGTGACCCCAATCCTTTTTTTCCTCTATTCCTCCCTGAAAGCATTTACTGTAGTGGTGTGCAAGCACCAATATTCAGTCTCAGCTGCTCCCACTGAAAGGCCCTGCTGACTCCCTGCCAACACCATGGGCCAACAGGGTGTTAGACTTCCACTGTAACTGTACAGGGGTGCTTATGACCCCCCAAGCATTGCCTGCAGTAAAAGCCACAGGGCCAGGTACTGACCTACAAGCTGGGGGTGGGTCTTGTAATGCCTTTCTGTGGGAATCACCCTCCCCTGGAATCAGGAACGTTGCTCCAGAGGGGCTTGCCTTTGTGGACATGACAAAGCACATTAGTGGTCTCCACCCTGCTGCACAAACACCTTTTCTATGTAACCTTTTCTGCTGTGCCCCGCTTTCTTGTGGCAGTACGTGCAAGAGTCAGGGGCGGGCATCTCGGCTGGGGTGAATGTTGGTTCTCACTGTTCCCTGCATTTCCTTGGGATGGGAGAGTGCAAGGGGTACTGGAAACTTATGCTGGTGGAATGTTATGTGCCTTTGAGGGGCTTAAAGACCAATGTTGGGGCTGGGGGGCACAGCAGTCTATACAAGACTAGTGGCCACATGAGAGGGAGCAAGAGCACAATGGTGGGGACCGGGGAGCTGTCTATGTAGCTTCATAGACAGTGGACCATATGGCACTGTGTGTAGAGGGGGCACCTCAACGGTGGAGGGATTGTTTCCATGGACACACATACAAACCCAGTATCATTTCATAGCATTTAGTTTACATTCAGATATGAACAGCTGCACAGAGGCCATGAGCCACAACCTATGCCGTGAACAGAGTTAAGTGGCTGGCCACTCTGGATTGTTTCTGTGTCTGTTGGAATAAAGTGCATTGCTTGGGTTTCTCTTGGTGAGCAACTGCAGTCTCATCGCAACCAGTCATGACTCTACTGTGGTGGTCCAGTTTCCCAGGGCAATCTACATAAGACTTCAAGACAAATGGGGCAAGTGGAAGTAGGCAATTACCTGGCTTCCTCGGGAACTCCATAAAGTTGGGTCTATCAAAAGTATTCATAAGCCGGGCGTGGTGGCGCACGCTTGTCAACCCAGTACTTGGGAGGCTGAGACCAGAGGATCCGGGTTCGCTGCCAGCCTCGGCTACTTAGTGAGGCCCTTGGCAACTGAGTGAGACCCTGATTCAAAATAAAGAATAAAAAATGGGTTGGGGGTGTAGCTCGGAGATAGAAGGCCCCTGGGTTCAACCCCCAGTACTGCCAAAAATCAATAAAAGGATTCATAAAACACAGGTAATTTTGTGTTCCTATAACCCCAGTATAGAAGAGTGAGATGGGAGGACTGTAGTTTTGAGGCCACCTTCAGCACCGAACTTGGCAGCACCCTGTTACACACTAAGAAGTAGGATAAGGTTGGAGGGATAGACCAGAGATAGCATGCAACCTGACTTCAAAACCCAGGATCTCACACACACACACACACACACACACACACACACACACACACACACACACAAAGACCCCAGAAACATGTGGAACAGGAGACTGGCTCACACATTTCATGTCTATTGTGTTTCCTGTGCTGTTACATGAGGTCTCCAACCTCTACTTCTCACGAGGGTGCACTGAGGATGGAATCCAGAGGGATTCTCCTCCAAGCTACACCCCCAGCCCCATCTTGTATTCTTTCTTTGGAAACAGGGTCTCACTAAGTAGCTGAGGCTGGCCGCAAACATGCAATCCTCTGCTCTCAGCCTCCCGAGTACTGAGATAACAAGTGTGCGCCACCACTCCTGGCTCTTTTCCTTCCTTTTAGCAGGCCTCATCCTGGGAGTGCCAAAGGGAGGCAGGGGGGCAGCCCCTCAGTCCCGGGGCACGTGGGAAGCATTCCTAGGATAACATTTAGGCCAATGACTGAAGGCAGCTTCACTAAGATGACGCCACTCGCTGCCATCCCTCCAGCCAGAGGACAGACAACCAAGCTGGGCATAAGCATGCCAGCTCAGTGGAGCCCAGTCGTCAAGCCGGTGGGGCCCCACCCAAACGGGGCGTACCTATGTCAGTGCAGTAGAGCCAGCCACTGAGGCAGCGAGGCCCAGCCCCACCGTACCTGCATAAGGCGTGGCTACGGGAGTGCAGAGCAGCCAGGCAGTCAAGCCAGCACGCCAAGACTCTGGAGCAAGCAAGGGGCATGGCTACGCAAGCACATTGGCGCACTCACGCAGGCGCCAGGCAGTGACGCTAAGCAGGAGGCGACCTTGGTGCTGAAGAGAAGGCGGACAGCATGAGCAGCTGCGTGCTCTTCCTGCGTCAGGAGGCGGCAGCACGAGCCTGCCAGGCTCTGGTGTCCCTGGCCGCGAGCCAGTGCACATTGCACACCAGTCCGCAGATCCAAGGTTTTGCCAAGAAGCTCTTCCTGGGCAAGACCGATGCAGTAAGGCGAACCCAGCCTACCCCTGCTCTCTGGCTACAGCCTTTCTTTCCGAATCAGATGAGAAGTGTGGTTTATGTTACTAGGAATTGAACCCAGAGTATTCAACCTCCAAGCTACACCCCCAGCCATTTTTAAACTTCTTTATGTTGAAATAGGGTCTTGCTAGGTTGCTGAAAGTTGCATTCAATTGCTGAGGCTGGCTGGCCTTGAACCTACAATCCTCCGGTCTCAATCTCCCAGGCACTGGATTTCAGACATGTGCAACCACACCTACCTTGCCCCTTGCTCTTGATGCATCCTGGAATTCTGTTCAGTAATGGAGGTCACAAACCCACCCCAACTAAGTGCACGTTTCATTGCTCCCTTGAAGGAACCTCCTCAACCTGTCTGGTGACATTACCAAGATGGGAAATGGCTTCTGAAGATTTAGCTTCTATTAAATATTTATTCTTTTTAGAAAGTTTTCCCATTTCCCAAGGTTAGCCAAGATCAAACTTAATGAAATCAATCAGTTTTGGAGACCCGTGGCAACACTATTCACAGAGGAACATCTGTATGGTTTTCTTTATCATTGCTCATTTTCTCATTTCTATTATAAGGGTGATTGGCATTCTTTGTGTGGCGGTGGTGGTGGTGGTGGTGGTGGTGGTGGTGGTGGTGTGTGTGTGCGCGCGCGCACGCGTGCATGTGCGCGCCCTCTGGGCTATACCCCGGACCTATTTTTTATTTGGAAACAGGGTCTCGATAAATTGCCAAGGCTGGCCTTGAACCTACAATCCTCCTGTCTCAGCCTTCCAAGTACTGATATTAACGAGCATGCACCACCACAACCAGCACATTGATCTATTTTTTATACTTTGTGTGTGGGGAGGCTAATGGGAACTTAACCCAAGGGCATGCTAACAGTAGAATAGACACCTAGCACTATTTTATTTTATTATATTTTATTTTATTATTTTATTTTATTTTTTAAAAAGTGTCCCACAGCCATCAGTGGTGGCACACGCCTGTTGTCCCAGTACTTGGGAGGCTGTGACAGGAGGATCACAGGTTAAAAATCAGCCTCAGAAACTTAGTGAGGCTCTTAGCAACTTAGAGAGACCCTGTTTCCAAATAAAAATTAAAAATAGAAATGGGGATATAGCCTGGAGGTAAAAGGCCCCTAGGTTTCATCACCATTACCACAAAAAATAAAATTAAATAAATAAATACATAAACAGGGTCCCAGTAAGTTGCTGAGGCCCTCAATAAATGGCCAAGGCTGAACTTGAAACTGCAGTCCTAATGTCTCAGCCTCCCAAGTACTGGGATGACAGACATGCACCACCACAACCAGCTAATTTAAGTATTTGTTGAATTAGAAGGAGCAATTCACAGCCAGGCGTGGTGGTGCACGCTTGTAATCCCAGTACTTGGGAGGCAAAGACCGGAGGATCCGGGTTCGCAGCCGGCCTCAGCTACTTAGTGAGGCCTCTGCAACTTCGTGAGACCCGGTTTCAAAATAAAGTATAAAAAATAGGGCCAGGGATGTAGCTCGGAGGTAGAAAGCCCCTGGGTTCAATCCCCGGTACCGCCAAAAAAAAAAAAAGAAGAAGAAGAAGTAGCAATTCACTGTATTGCCCAGGCTGGCCTCAAACTCTGAGCTCCAGTGATCTTCCTGCTTCAGCCTTCTGAGTATAGATTCTAGGCAGCTGCCCCTGCACCCGGCACAATGGTGTTATTAGAAAATTTAGTTTTCTAACTGGGTGTGGTGGCGCACGCTTGTAATCTCAGTACTTGGGAGCCTGAGACAGGAGAATTGCAGGCTCAAGGCCAGCCTCAGCAACTTAGAAAGACCCTTGGTGACTTAGCAAGACTCTGTTTCAAAATGAAAAGGGCTGGGTGTAGCTTGGAGATAAAACAACCCTGGGTTAAATTCCTACCACACAATAAACCCAAAAACAAACATAAAAAAACCTGAAATTTCAGATCATTGTGAAAAATTTTTCAAAAAATTTAATTGTACTTCTATGTATTATCAACAAATGGTCAGACAGTAAATTTTTTTGGTACAACCTCAGCCCTATTTTATATTTTATATTGAAACAGAGAATCTCACTAAGTAGCTGAGGGAAAAATTAAGAATTGATGAAAGGAACAGTTCAATTAATGCTACATCCAAATAGTGCTATGTCATTCTGGGCATGTTCGAATAAGGTCGAGTATTTTCAGTTTCTGGAAGTG
Organism: Glis glis; assembly: GCA_004027185.1. Classification (NCBI taxonomy): domain Eukaryota; kingdom Metazoa; phylum Chordata; class Mammalia; order Rodentia; family Gliridae; genus Glis; species Glis glis. The sequence continues at coordinate 25,015 of PVJS01017965.1, read as the reverse complement.
TTTCAAGCTGTCAAAAGATGGTTATTAACAGGCTCGAGGCTCACCTCAAAATTGCAATCCTCCCTTCTCATCCTCCCAATGAAATTATAGGCATATAATTTCACCCAACTTGTAAGGTTTTTTGATTTTCTCTTTTTGGGGGGATTTCTGGTTTTGTTTTCATGGTTCTGGAAATTGAACCCAGGGATATTCTACCTCAGATATATATGCCCAGACTTTTTTTATTTTTTACATTTTTTTTTTTTTTTTGGTGTGAAGCTGGGAATTGAACCACTCAGCGGCATCTTCTTCCAAGCTACACTCTCTATCCCAGGGGGTTCTACCTCTAGGCTACACCCCCAGGCATATTTTTTATTCTTTATTTTGAAGCAAGGTCTCACTAAGTTGTGGAGCTGGCCGCAAACCCAGATCCTCTGGTCTCAGCCTCCCAAGTACTAGGATGACAAGTGTGCGCCACCACACCCAGCTCTTTCTATCCTTTAAACCAGTAGTAAACATTACCTTCACAAAGTCTGGCCTACTCCTTAAAATATCACCCTCCCTCTCCAACCTCCATCTCTCTCACTGTGGCGCATTTACTTCATCCACAGCACTGACCAAAACATGACATCATGCGGTTCACAGTTTGAACAAAGTATGAGTTAAACTAAGATAGGGCCTTGGTCTTTCTTTTTTTTTTCTTTTTTTTTTTGCAGTACCAGAGATTGAACCCAGGGGCATTCTACCTCCGAGCTACACCCGCAGCCCTATTTTTTTGTTGTTGTTGTTCTTTATTTTGAAACTGGGTCTCACAAGGTTGTGGAAGGCCTCACTAAGTAGCTGAGGCTGGCCACGAACCCGGATCCTCTGGTCTCAGCCTCCCAAGTACTGGGATTACAAGTGTGCGCCACCCCGGCTGGGCCTTTGTCTTTCAATTCTTTCCTTCCAGTGCTGAATGAAGGAATGATCTGCATGTCTGCAGTTTAAGTGTAGAGTGGTTTGCATTTGTCAGCTGAAGTCTTCAACTTCCCAGCGTGGTGGCACACGCCTGTCATCACAGTACTTGGGAGACTGAGACAGGAGGATTGCAGGTTCAAGACCAGCCTCAGCAACTTAGCCACACCCTGTTTCAACATAAAAAATAAAGAGGTCAGAGTGTGTATCCCAGAGGTAGAAACCCCATTGGTTCAGTCCCAAGTAACAACAACAACAACAAAAAATCCTGCATGAGGGAAGGTGATTTGGGTTGGGATGGGAATCATCCTTCATCTCCTTAGATTCCTTTGTGTTGGATAAGGGATGGGATTTCCCTCCCTGGTGGGTGTAAGAAACAAGCCAGTGTGCTCCAGAGAAACCCAGGTTTTGAGAATGCACAACTCGGGGGGTTAAGTTGTACTCAAGTGTTTTTTGGAAAGTTTTATTTTGTTTCATTTTATACTGGAAATTGAACCCAGGGCCATTGTACCTCTTAGGCTACACACCCAACTCCTCCTTTTATTCTTTTTTTCTTAAACAAGTTGCTGAGACTGGCAGCAAAACTGCAATACTCCTGTCTCAGCCTCCCAAGTACCGGGATGACAGGTGTGTGCCACCATGCCTAGCCCCTGCAGGTTGTTTAACGAGTAATCATAATTTCATATTCTTTGGTCACCGCATTAGGTTATAAGAGAGCAGAAACACAGAAATAGCCATGGGCCATTATAGGCTCTGGGTGAGCTGAAAGGGGTCTTCTCAGGGCATGAGGTCACACACCTTGAAGATGCTAGCACTCAACCTTCTCATCTGAGATGCAGCTCCAGAAGCATTGCTAGGAGCATAGGCAGCCCTCAGCAGGCCTCCAGTCACCACGTTCCTGTTCCTTCCCTGAGGGCAAGGAGTGGGGCAGGATCCTGTGGACTAACATCCAAGGACCTTGATGGCAGTTAAGGGCGACCAGAGCACGTTGGTGAGAGCCACAGCTGCAGCTGAACCTCCTTCCTTGCAGGTGTAAGGACTGCTTTCTCCCCACATGAAAGTGGGCAGGATGACTAGATCAGCCTGGGCGTTGGCACAGAACACTCAGACCCTTGCCTTAGCTTCTTTTTTCTTTTTCTTTTTTACTTTTTCATTTTTTTAACTAGGGACTAAACCCAGGGATATTCTACCTCCGAGTTATACCCACAGCCCTATTTTTACTTTTCAAAGAGGAACTAAGTTGCTGAAGCTAGCCTTGAACCTGAGATCCTACCATCTCAGCCTCCCAAGCACTGGGATTTACAGGCAAATGATCCCAATGTATTATGCCCGGCCTTGACTCTGTTTTCAAGAAACCTCTTTGGGAACATGCCCTGACAGGAGTGCTCTGTTCCTCCCCTATGTAGGCACCTCTGGGCCTTTCTCCCCACTGCCTCTCTCACAGGTGGCCATGAACATCGTCAACAGTGGGAGGTTCAGCATGGGCAGTGCCATGGCCAGAATTTAAAAAAAATTGATTGGTAGGTAAGTCAGGGCCAGGAACCCTCTGTGGCACAGGCTTTCCTCGGGGACCCATCGCAGCCAGGAGGCTCCACCATATCCCACTTCAGGCAGTCCAGGGCTGAGCCAGACCCCCAAACAGATAGTCGCCCAAGTTCTGCATCTGGACTTTGGTTTAGACCAAAGAACATACTCACCTGCTACAGAGGTTAGCTAGTTTTGATTTTGTGGACTGTTTTTTGGGGGTATTCTAAACCTAACCTCTAACTCCTAGCCATAGCCCTAACCCTAACCCTACCCTAACCCCCACCCTAACCCCCAAACCAACCCTAACCCTAACCCCAACCCCAACCCCAACTCCAACCCTAACCCTGACCCTAACCCCAACCTTAACCCCAACCCCAACCCTAACCCCAACCATAACTCTAACCCCTAACCCTAACCATAACCATAACCTCAACCCCCTAACACCCTTACCCTAACCCCTAGCCCTAACCCTAACCCCAACCCTCTAACACCTTAACCCTAACCCCTAACCCTAAACCTAACCTAACCCCAACCCCAACCCCAACCCTAACCCTAATCCCAACTCAACCCCAACCCCAACCCCAACCCTAACCCCTAAATTTTCACTTACCTTCTCACAGCAGATGAACTGCTCCTTGTCAATCTTCAAGAATGAAGCTTGACTTTTATTGAACTCTGCCATGAATGCCACAAGGAAAGGACAGTGCCAACCCCAACTGTAACCCAAATCCATCCCAACACAGACACAGTAAAGATGTCAACCAACCAGAAATAACCCAAAAAAACTACATGAAAGCAGCTGATGACTAAAAAAATAATTGAAAATTGAATTTACACACATATGAAAAGATGCTTATCATTTAGTGATTGTGGAAATGCAATCTAAACCTCAGTGAGACTGCCCTTCACTGGTATTAAAATAATAATAAATTTTCATGTGCTTTCAAGAGCCACTGTGTGAATATTTTATTAATTAAAAACTAATGTGTGGATATTATATAAATATAAAAGGGCACTGATAAAAAAAAGTAGTTAATATTCCAGTCAGTCCACTGTGTAGACACTAAAGTAGTAATCGAGGGACTGTGCATAAATTATTATGATAGTGTTACAAAAGCATTCTGTATATTCACATTAGAGTCTTCAGGGACCAATATGTGGATCTTGTTATATTGGAGGACCCTGCATAAATATGACATTATTGTTAAAAACCAATGTGGAAATTAGTGTTACAGACCACACTGTGAAAATTACCTCAGTACTAGATATCCAATATATGCATTATGCTTATTAGAAGCTACAGAATACACATTACATTTGTAATTGGTAGACAGAGTGGAGAAGGCACTGGAATGGAATGAAGAACCTCAAGAATTTTAAAAGTAATTATAATGTGCCTTTCTTTTAAGTGTATATTTGTGGTCTCACCAGGAAAGAAAGTATGGTATATTTAAGCAGTTTACCAGAAGGCATGCTTAAAGTGTCCTGGGAATAATTATGATAAATCAGCAAATATAAGAAGCCATTGTGTAACATGGGCATGGTGGTGCACACCTGTAATCCTAGTACTTGGGAAGCAGACACAGGAAGATCACAGGTTTGAGGATAGCCTATATAGAATAGAAAGACTCTCAGCAACTGGTGAGACTGTTTCTAAGTAATAATAATCACAACAGTAATAACAGTAATAGTAATAACCATAATAATAATAATAATAATAACCATAGTAGTAGTACTAATAATATGGGGCTAGTCATTTGGCTCAGAAGAATGCCCCTGAGTTTAATCCTTAATCCCTACTACAAAATAGAAATTACCACTAAGTGGATATTGAAGGCATATCGTGGACATTAAATTTATCTGAAAAATCACTGTGCAGCCAGCTGTGGTGGCGCACACTTGTAATCCCAGTACTTGGGAGGCTGAGACCGGAGGATCGTAGGTTTGCGGACAGCCTCAGCTAGTTAGTGAGGCCCTCTGCAATTTAGTGAGATACTGTATCAAAATGAAGAAGAAAAAAGCGGGATGGGGTATACCCCGGAGATAGAATGGCCCTGGGTTAAATCCCCGGCACTGCCAAAAAGAAAAAATCAATGAGCAATTACATGTGTTAGAGGGTTCTATGTACATCTTATAATCCTGGATGCATGTCTTCAATCTCCAGTGAAAATCTCCATTGCTCAATGAATTTCACATATGCTACCTTCCTCTGCAGTGTTTTCTAAGGCCGCCCTCCCTGTGATGAGAATGTGGATGCAAATTTTTCACTCACCTTCACACAGCAGATGGAGACTCCGTGTTCAGTGTTCAGGAATGAAGCTCGGCTGCTAGCCTCGAGGCCTTGCACAGGAGAGGAGGACAGCGCCAGCCCTCTGGTGACTGCCAGGACTCAATGCCTGTGTCACAGATTCCACAGGTCAGGAGAAGTGGTGCTGCACCCTCTGGTGGCAGTTGGAGCTCAGTGCAGGATGCTACAACTTCACAGTGCATATGCGGCCCCTCCTGGCTTTCCTGTGAATGAATGAAACTCAGTACTACATGCTAAGTTTTGCACATAATAAGTACCTTTTAGAAAATAGAGATGAGATGCTGAGAACTCACCAAGGACTGGTGGTCAATACACGCTTTTAAACTTTTTTTTTGCTTTACCGGGGACTGAACAAAGGGGCATTCTAAGTCTGAGCTACAACCCCAGCCCCATTTTTTTTCTTTATTCTGAAACAGGGAATAAGTTGCAGAGGGCCTCACTAAGTAGTTGAGGCTGGCTGTGAACCCAGATCCTCCAGTCTCAGCCTCCCAAACACTGGGAGTACAAGCATGTGCCACCACACCCAGCCACGCTTTTAAACTGTAACGAAAATAAAACAAAGTACACAGTGGGCCCAGTGCTTTGAAGGCTAGGAAAGGTTTGGAACTAGCCTCAGAAACTTAGCGAGACACAGTTTCAAAATAAACATAAAGAAATAAAATGGGGCTTGGGCATGGAAAGTCCCTGGGCTGAATCCCAAAACCTCAGACACACACACACACACACACACACACACACACACACAAAGAAAAAAACAAAGCATTGAAACACACATAACTCCCTCTTCAGCTCTGGGCAACAAATGGAAGAGTTTCTCCTCATATGTCCCAATGTTTTCCTCACCTTTTCCACACCTGCATCAGCTTTACTGAAGAAGCTGCTGAGATGTGGCCCCAAACTGGTCTTGAGGAAAACAGAGCTCCAGCCTGCTATGGACAGGTCCCACAGCATCATGAAGCTAACATCTCTGGGCTGCTCCTGAGGAAAAAGCTCCGGTTCTGTGCAACAAAGAAAGGTCCGGGTAAGGTAAAGTGGTTGTGGTGCCACAAAGTTCCGGGTCAGAGAGAGGACTTCCTGTGCAACGCAGAAAGTTCCAGGTAAGAGACTTCCTGTTCAACAAAGAAAGTTCCGGGTAAGATAAAGTGGTTTGGGCGCCACAAAGTTCCGGGTCAGAGAGAGGACTTCCTGTGCAACAAAGAAAGTTCCGGGTAAGATAAAGTGGTTCTGGCACCACAAAGTTCCGGGTCAGAGAGGGGACTTCCTGTGCAACAAAGAAAGTTCCAGGTAAGAGACTTCCTGTGCAACAAAGAAAGTTCCGGGAGAGGTAAAGTGGTTCTGGCACCACAAAGTTCCGGGTCAGAGAGAGGACTTCCTGTGCAACAGGAAAATTCCGGGTAAGAGACTTCCTGTGCAACCAAGAAAGTTCCGGGTGAGGTAAAGCGCCACAAAGTTCTGGGTCAGAGAGAGGACTTCCTATGCAACAAAGAAAGTTCCAAGTAAGAGACTTCCTGTGCAACTAAGAAAGTTCCGGGTGAGATAAAGTGATTCTGACGCCACAAAGTTCCGGATAGAGAAAAGACATCTGGTGCTACGAAGAAAGTTCCAGATCAGAAAGAAGGATGCACCCACTCACAGAAATAAGTTCCGGCACTTTTAAGGAGGTCCCAGTTCACATGAAAAGTCAGGGTGCTAAGAAGGAGGTTCTGAGCCTGAGAATGAAGTTCTGGTCCTAAGAAGGAAGTTCAACACCTGCAGCCACTTTATTCCAGAAGCTGCTGTTTACAATACCTCAGGGTGAAAACTTCCCAAAGTCCATAAGTATATGAATGTATGAACAACACGTGGCTTGTACATACTATGCAATGTCATTCAGCTGTAACGTAAAACAGAAAGGAAATTCTGGTGCATGGTTCACCACAGATTAACCTTGAAGACATTATTTCAAGTGAACTATTACTCACAAAAGAACCAATGTTTAAGAATCTACATTGACAAGCTGGAATTCAGAGAATCTGTAGGAACAGAAAATAGAATGACAGGAGGAAGAAGGGCAATATGGAATTCTACTTTAATGGATACACAGGTACCAATCAGGCAGAAGAAAAAGTGCTGGAGACAGATGGTGGTTATGTTTTCATGACAGTGTGCATGTGCTTCCTGCCTCGGACCTGTACCCTTAGATAATAGTAACAATGGTAAGGGGGGCTAGGAATTGAGCCCAGGAGCATTCTACCTTTTAGCTACACTTCCAGCCCTATTTTTTTTCTTATTTTGAAACAGGGTCTCACTATATTGCTCAGGCTGACCTCAAACCTGTGATCCTCTGTCTCGGCCTCCCAAGTACTGGGACTTCAGGCATGTGCCACCACACTCAGCTTTCAAAGTGGTACATTTTTTGTAATGTGTACCTTACCACAATAAAAAGTTCCCAGTAACTTTCATTACGTTAACTGAAATAACACAGATACAGAAAGACCAACATCACATGTTCTCATCCATTTGTAGAAAACAGTAAGTTTTAAAACAGGGTCTCAGTAGGTTGCTGAGAGTCTGGTTAAGTTGCTAAGGCTGGCCTCAAACGCCAGCCTCAGTTACTTAATGAGGCCCTCTGCAACTTAGTGAGACCCTGTTTCAAAATAAAAAATAGGACTGGGGGTATAGCTCAGAGATAGAATGCCCCTCGGTTCAATCCCTAGTACCGCAAAAAAAACATGTCATCTTCCTGTCTCAGCCTCCAAAGTACTGGGATCACAGGCATGCACCAACATGCTTGGCCTTTTAGAACTTTTTGGCAAATATATGCAAGATAGTACTTTGAAGATTGTTCATTAAAGGTAAAAATAATATTTATCCAAGAAAGAAAGAGAAGTTCTGAGGAAGACTCACAGTGAGTACCAGGCAAAAGAGGGAACACTTCCAAACATCTTCCATGGGTCCAACATTACCCTGATACCAATGTAATGGTTCAGTCCGAAGATAATCAAACCCACAAGCCGAAACATTCCAACACACCTTTATTGACAGGTTCGAACCCGGACCCAAGCACTGCAGACACAGCTGAGAGCAAGGGCCCTGAGCTCTGGGGAGGGGAAGCTTATATAGTATTTTGAAGAGAGGGAGATAAGGGTTAATATTTTACTTGACAAGCATAATTTTAGCAGAACAAAGCAAATGTTTATGGCACACAGAAGTTCCTGTTCCCGTTGGGCCCCAAAAGAGAAACTTTTATCTGAAATGTTCCTGCCCGGACACAGGAGTGGAGCAGGTCACTGTTTATCTTGAGAAACTTTAGTCAAACCATCCCCCACCCTGCTGCTCCTGTCCTTGTGCTTTTGAAATACAGAATTGTTACATTTGCAGTTTGCATTGCGCAGCTACATTTAATTCACATTACAAACTTAGTTATAACTCATATAAAATTATACCTACTTTTAAAGTTTTATCCTGATCTATTAAACTATTTAGTTTATTAGTACATTCGTTATTTAAGAAGAAAGGTTTAACATGTTAGGCATTCATCTAAATTATGAAACGCCCTGCTACATTTCCCTACTGGTCTTTTTCCTGAGTAATTAAATCCTTAATTAATATTCAAACATTTCCTTCAACTGGGGCACATTGGGGAGATGTGCAATTAACGAATTCAACACATGTGTTTCCCTTGGCAACCACCACATTCGGGGTATAAAAACAGAGGCTGCCTTCTGGTTTGTCCCAGCTTGTCGGTCCCCAGGATGCCAAGTCAGCATAGGTAACATTTTTCCTGGGAAGTGAGAGAAGAAGGTTAGGTTCTTAATATCTGCAGCAGGCTTACACACTGGATACAAACAGGAACCAAGCATGTAATGGAAATGAGAATCTTGGGTTAGGCAAAAAGATGTTAAATTCAAGGAGGAAGCTAGAGATACCCAGAAGTTATTTTTCTGGGACCATGCTACCTGCGAGGGTAAAGTTTCAGCCTGAACATTACTTCCAATTAGTATTAACATAATTCCTATTTTTCATAATATATTAAAGGTAATTTTAAACTTATTGTTACTGTTCATGTCTAAGTCTTTTTCAGTCTTATTTTGGTTGGCTGAAGAGTCTCTGACTGGGACCTGTCAGGTCCGGCTTGAGTGCTAGGAGAGTCCAGGTGCTGTTCTTAGTCCTTAGAATCTGACTTAGCTGGCTTGATTTGGGTGCGGTGAATTCAATGCCGTTTTCTTTCCACTTTCACGGCTGCAGGCGTGTTCAGGATAACAGTATACGGTCCTTCCCATCGCGGTTCCAGTGAGGCCAGGTTGTGTTTCTTTACCCAAACCAGGTCACTGGGCTGTGCAGCTGGAGTGCTGAGTTGATCAGGTTCAGTCTCCGGTCATGCTGCTCAGACTAAGTGGTGGGTTTGCTCACGGACCTTCTGTAAAGCCTGCAATGACTTTAAAAGATTATGATTATCTAACACAGCAAGGTGCTCAGCGCTTAACTTAGGCAAGATGGGCGGAGGGCGCCCGAACAGGATTTCAAAAGGAGTTACACCTTTTATATAGGGGGTACATCTTACAAGCGACAGAGTGAATGGTAGGGGGCTCATTCAATTGTTACCAGTTTCAAGCTTTAGCTTAGTTAATGTTTTTTAAGAGTTCTATTCATCCTTTCTACCTGTCCTGAACTCTGAGGTCTATTTATATAATGTAATTTCCAATCAATTTTTAGAGCTTTTGCCAATAATTGAGTTGCCTTAGCGATAAACGCTGGGCCGTTGTCAGACCCCATATACTTTGGCAGGCCGAATCGGGGAATTATTTTATTTAAAAGTTTTCTGACTACCTCTCTTGCTTTCTCAGTCCTGATTGGGAACGCTTCAGTCCATCCAGAAAAGGTGTCAACTGTGACAAGGAGGTATTTATATCCTCCAGGTGCGGTGGTCACTTCAGTAAAGTCCACTTCCCAGTGTTCCCCTGGTTCTTGACCCTGGAACCATTGGCTTAATGGCTCCCGCACCGCACCGCCAGAGTTTACCTGAGCACATTGTGGGCACCTGTCAGTTGTGCTGGTTGCCATTCTAGAGAGTCCAGGGATGTAATATTCCTTTCTTAAAAGCTCGGCCAATTTGGTGCCTCCCAGATGGGTGCTGTGGTGAGTTTGTTCTGCAATCTGTCATCCTAGGGCCCTGGGGAGAAAGAGTCTAGAATCTGGTAAGTAACCCCATCCATTTTTTTTTCTTTTTGCGGTACCAGGGATTGAACGCAGGGGCATTCTACCTCCGCGCTACGCCCCCGGCCCCATTTTTTTATGCTTTATTTTTCAAACTGGGTCTCACGAAGTTGCGGAGGGCCTCGCTAGGTAGAGAGAGAAAGAGAGACAGAGAGAGAGAGAGAGGGAGAGAGGAGAGAGAGAAATAGATCGATCAATCGATTGATCGCGCACGCGCGCACATGCGCGCTGAGGTTGGCCACGAACCCGGATCCTCCGGTCTCCGCCTCCCAAAGTACTGGGATTACAAGCATGCGCCACCACACCCGGCCTAACCCCATCCATTTTTAACTTTAATTCCTTTTAACTTGGTTAATTCTGCAGCTTCTTCTTCAGAGTAATTTGGCTGTGGAGGCAAAATGTTATTAGGAACAAGTGTGAGAATGTCCAAAGGCCCTACTGGTCTTATGGCTGCTTCCTTAGCCATTTTATCGGTGAGGTAATTTCCTTTTGCAGTGTCTGAGTTATCAGACTGGTGGCCTTTACAGTGCATGATGGCAACAGCGGCCGGGCACCAGATGGCCGCTAGGAGGTCCAATATTTCCTGAGCGTTTTTAATAGCCTTTCCTGCTGCCGTTAGAAGTCCTCTCTCCTGGTAAATGGCCTCACGAACATGGGCCGTAGCGAACGCATACCTGCTATCTGTAAATATATTAACCCTCATTCCTTTTGCCCATTTGAGTGCCTGCATTAAGGCAATAAGTTCTGCCCTTTGCGCTGAAGTCCCATGGTTGAGGGCTTGAGCCCAAATTACTTCCACATTTGTGATTACCGCTGCCCCTGCATACCTGATACCGTCCTGCACAAAGCTGCTTTCATCCGTGTACAGGGTAGCATCGGGGTCCTTCAGGGGAAGGTCGGTCAGGTCTGGTCGAAAGGACTCCAGGGAAAACAGCACCTCACCATAGTCATGTTCGGATGTTTTATCATCTTTAGTGGGCAGGAGGGTTGCTGGGTTCAGGACACTGGTTCGCACGAACTCGATGCGTGGGGGGTCTGATAGCAGCACTTGATAGTGCGTGATGCGAGCACTGGACAGCCACCGTTCAAGCGGGCTTCTTAATAATGCCTCAAGATTATGATGAGATAACACTTGGAGATTTTGCCTAAAAGTCAATTTAGTTGTTTCCTTTACCAGCAACGCTGCTGCTGCTATAGTTCTTAAGCAGCCTGGCCATCCAGCAGCTACTGGATCCAGCTTCTTTGAGAGGTAGGCTATCGGCCGTTTCCACGGGCCCAAAGTCTGAGTTAACATTCCCTTAGCCGCGCCCTTTGCTTCAGCCACGAACAGCTGGAACGGCTTGTCCAGGTTTGGCAGGGCTAATGCAGGGGCACTTGTGAGAGCCCTTTTGAGTGCCAGAAAAGCTGCTTCCTCTTTTTTAGTCCAAATTAAGGGGGAATCCCCTCCGGCTGTGGCTGAGTATAGGGGCTTTGCTATTTCAGCAAACCCAGGTATCCAGAGTCTACAATATCCAACAGCCCCCAGGAATTCCCGTACCTGGCGTTTTGTTTGTGGGACTGGAATTTTTTGGACCGCTTGAATCTGCTTATTAGATAGCATCCGTTGCTCTTCTTTTAAATTATAACCCAAATAGGTTACCTCAGTTTGACAAAGTTGGGCCTTTTTGGCGGAGACTCGGTACCCCAGCTGGTCGAGAGTGCGTAGAAGGTCTCGCGAGGCTTCTTCGCATGTCTGCCGATCTGTTGCAGCCAGCAAGAGGTCATCCACGTACTGGAGGAGAGTCACCTGCGGGTGCCTGGAACGATATTCTTGCAAATCCTGACTTAAAGCTGCATCAAACAGCATGGAAGAATTTTTTGAAGCCTTGTGGCAACCGAGTCCAAGTTAATTGTCCTGTCTCCCCTTTCTCGGGGTCTGTCCATTTCAAGGTAAAAATAGGTTGACTTTGGGGGGCCAGGGGCACCGAGAAGTAAGCATCCTTTAAGTCAATTATTGTATAGACTTGGTGGTCAGGTTTCAAAAGACTGAGTAAAGTATACGGATTGGGAACAGTAGGGCAGATGGTCTTAACTCTTTTATTAACCTCTCTTAAGTCTTGTACCGGTCTAAAGTCCTTGGTCCCTGGTTTTTGGACCGGTAAGAGAGGAGTATTCCATGCTGATTTACATGAGACTAGAATTCCTGCTTCTTTTAGTCTGGTGATATGTTTGGCTATGCCTCAATGGGCTTTCTGAGACATAGGATATTGTTTTACCCTCACTGGGGTGGCTGAGTTGAGCAATTGCACCACTACCGGTGATTGGTGTTTAGCCAATCTGGGGGGGTTGTTTTCTGCCCAAACAGTTGGGATTTCTTTTATCAGAGTTTTAAGCAATTCAGAGTTAGAGGGCCCTTCTTGAGTTGGTTCATCGGGCTCTAAGCAATACTCTTCACTTACTGGCACAGTGAGGGAAAGAATATGTCCTTTGTTTAAGTTAACTTTTGGCCCCTCTGGTCCAAAGGTAATTGTAGCTCTTAGCTTGTGAAACACATCTCTTCCCATTAAAGGGAAAGGGCATTCTGGCATGACTAGGAAAGAGTGAGTTACAACCCCTTTTCCTAAGTCCAATCATCTAGCAGAAGTCCAAGGGTATGATTTTACTTTACCAGTGGCTCCTTGAATAGGAACACAGCTCTTAGAGACATTTCCTTCTGGTTTCTTTAAGACCGAATAAGTTGCTCCAGTGTCTACCAGGAAACTGACCGGTTTGCCCCCTACATTTAAGGTGACCCTGGGCTCCTGGGGGCCTGATGAGCCCCGGCCCCGTCAGCTCATTTTTTTCTTCTAACAGAACTGGGGCCAGATTAGTTTACTCTGAATTTTCCTTCTTATTTGGACACCTTTTTTTTTCAGTGTCCTATCTTCTTATATTAGGCACATTGATTTTTTTTTTAATTTTGGTTTTCCGCCAGGCTTTCCTTTGGGTGATCCCTGCAGCCCTCTTTGTTGTAGCCTCTTCTGGTCAAACCTATTGCCAGGCTTTTCATTTATGGCTAGTAGAACTCGAGCCATTTTTTATTTAAAGTTTGTGCCGCTAGAGCAGGATCTTCACGATTGTCAAAAACCTTTTGTGCCACCTCAACCAATTCAGAGATAGACTTTCCTGTGAACCCTTCTAAATTCTGCAACTTTTTCCTAATATCTGGGGCCGACTGAGTTACATATTGCACAGCTACCGCTCTCCTATTTTCCTGCGCTTCTGGGTCTATGGGAGTGTACAATCGGTACGCTTCCATTAGATGTTCTAGGAAATTTGCTGGACTTTCATTAGGTCCCTGTACTGCCTCAGTTACCTTTGACAAGTTAGTTGGGCGGCGGCGGGCGGCTGCCCTAAGTCCTCTTAACAGAAACTGGTGATATTGATTTAGAGCCCCCTTACCTGCATTAGAATTTGGGTCCCACCGGGGCCGAGTGACAGGAAAAACAGCTTCTCGTTGAACAGGATCGGTGGTCAGGTTTCCATTTGGACCAAGCACCTGTTTGCGGGCTTCTGCCTTAATTCTTTCCCGCTCCTCCGTGGTAAACAGAGTCTATAAAAGCTGCTGACAGTTTTCCCAAGAGGGAAGGTGGGTAAAGAAAATAGTCTCCAACAGAGATATTAAACCTTGGGGGTCTTTGGAAAAGGAGGGATTTTGAGTTTTCCAATTATACAGATCAGAGGTAGAGAAGGGAATATAGACCATAAATGGTCTGTTTTGTGAGTCCCTTTTTGCTGCCTCTCTTAAAGGTAACATAGGTGCAGGGGTGGAAGCCACCTGCAGAGCTGGCTGTCCGAAATTGGTCCTGGACCTAGTATGAGAAGGACTTGGAAAATTATGACCTGTGGAGGAGTCAGGTTGGTCAGGCAAGTTATGTTGATCTCCCCTCCTTCAGCATAGTCCTGTAGAGCCTCACGGGCAAGGGCATATGGGGGAGGTCTCCAGACTCGTGGGGGACTCCCGGAGCCAGAGTCTGACAAAACTGGAACAGGTTTTTTTTGGGGGGGGGTCTGAAAAGGAAAAGGATTTCCGCCGCCTCCCAGAGGCTGAGTCGTTAGCGAGCAAAATTTGAGACTTAGCCAATTTCTGACAGCTTTTGAGCCATTTTGGTTGCTTTTCCAAAATGTCCAGCCACATATCAATATATGGAATTTGGTCAGGATGGCGTGCCGGCCAGCAGCCTCCAAGGCCATACACAACTCGTTGGATAGCCCTTGCCGTAGATTTGTTGTAAGTGCCAATGTCAAGCCATTCAACATTAAAAGTTGGCCATTTTAACTCACAATATTTCCGCAGGGTCTGGGGATTCACGGAAAAACCATAATTGCCAGCCCGCTTCTTAAATTCACTAAAATTTTATAAGAAACACCCGAGGGGGGTGTCTTCCTTGGATGCCTTCTGTCCCATATTAAACCACAAAGCTAAAAGTTTGGGTGACTGCCCAGAACAGAACTGATAAGAAATATTTCAATACACAGATTGTTAAACCACAGAACTAACAGTTTGGGCGATTGCCCAGAACAGAACTGATAAGAAATATTTCAATACACAGAGACCATTGAGGAGTGGGGATATACTGAGTTCACAAAGGTCAGTTACAGATCCTAAGCCCCCAACACTTAACTCCTTTCTCTCCTGTCCACCAGCAAGAAACCAGAGTTGTTACATAAGGGATACTAATGAGAAAGAAACAAATACTCTCAACCCTAGTCCAATCAAGGGGTTTGAAGCCCCCAGAGCTACCGAGAAAATGAAGATCACAGCTAGAAGGATGACAAGAATCCAGACGTTAACGCACCCTCCAAGAGCTATCGCAGCGGCATCCATGGGGAACAAAAGAATAACATAAAGACAAATGCACAGACACAGACCACGGCCGTTTTAGACAAAACAAAACAAAAACAGAACCAGAACCAGAGTCCACGGGGATGCAGGCCAGAAAATCCCCTGTATCCCCCACCAGAGTCTGTTTCTGTCGTCACAGAAACAGACATGGACTGGGAAATATACGGCATCCCGTTTTCCACAAGTCCTGCAGATGGGTCGACCCCCAGAAACCAGAAACCAGAACCGATCAGATTTAACTTACCTCTTGAGCTCAGACGGATGTTGGCCGGCTTTAGGCGAAAGGTGGTTGGAGGAGAAAGAATTTAGGACCCGCTCCGCCGGCCCCCTTGGAACCCGGGACCGAGACCTGGCAGGGGGGTCTGTGGGGGTTGATTATCTTCCCGGATGAGCTCCCATAAAATGTAATGGTTCAGTCTGAAGATAATCAAACCCACAAACCGAAACATTCCAACACAAACGTTTATGGCACACAGAAGTTCCGTTTCCAGATATGGATGTTCCCGTTGGGCTCCCAGGATGTTCCCGTTGGGCCCCAAAAGAGAAACTTTTATCTGAAGTGTTCCTGCCCGGACACAGGAGTGGAGCGGGCTTGGGGCTGCTGCTCATTGTTTATCTTGAGAAACTTTAGTCAAACCATCCCCCACCCTGCTGCTCCTGTCCTTGTGCTTTTGAAATGCAGACTTGTTACATTTGCAGTTTGCATTGCGCAGCTACATTTAATTCACATTACAAACTTAGTTATAACTCATATAAAATTATACCTACTTTTAAAGTTTTATCCTGATCTATTAAACTATTTAGTTTATTAGTACATTTAAGAAGAAAGGTTTAACATGTTAGGCATTCATCTAAATTATGAAACGCCCCGCTACACCAAAACCAGGTAGGGATACAAGAAAGCTACAGGCCAATAGCCCTAATGAACATGGACGCAAAATTTTTCAATGAAATACTAGCAAATTGAAGCCAACAGCACATAAAGATATTATACACCATGTTCATGTGGGATTTACACCAGGGTATAAGGATATACAGATCAGTAAATTTAAAACATCACATCAAAAGAGTGATGGATAAAAGCTATATGATGACCTCAGTAGATGTAGAAAAAGCACTCAATAAAAATTAACATCCCTTCATGATGAAAACCCTCAAGAAATAGGTAAAGAAGACCACACTTCAACATAATAAAAGACTATATACAAAACACTCACAGCCAACATCATATTGAATAGAGAAGAGCTGAAATGATTTTCTCTAAGATAAAGAACGAGAATATCCACTTTCACCACTCATTTTCTTTCCTTTTTTTTATTTTCCTTTTCTTTTCTTTTCTTTTTTTCTTTTTATTTTATTTTTATTTTTGGTACTAGGGTTTGAACCCAGAGACATTGTACCTCCAATACACCCCCAGCCCTTTCTATTATTTATTTTGAAACAAAGTCTCTTGCTATGTTGCTGGGGGTCTCGCCAAATTGCCAAGACTGGCCTCTAATCTGAGCTCCTCCTGTCTCAGCCCCCGAATTACTGGGATTACAGATGTGTACCACCATGCCCAGATTCACCACTGTATTTCAATATAGCATGGGAAGTCTTATCCAGAGCAGGAACACAAGAGAAATAAAGGACATCCACATAGGAAAGAAGACCTAATCATTCCTGCTTACAGATCATGTGGTTTTATACATAGAAAATCCTAAACACTACACATACACACACACACACACACACACACACACACACACACACCTGTTAGGATAGATAAACAAATTCATTTAAAATTGCAGTATGCATAAGGTTACGTCCATACAAGGTTATACTACCAATCTCACTAACATGTATGAGGTGGGAGGAAGGGGAAGTAGGGTTGGTATACAGAGGGAAATACACCAAGTGATGTGTGCATGTATGTTTGTATCACTTCAAATCTCATTCTGATGTATAATTACATTGCACCAATAACAATATAAGGAAGTTATAATAAAGGGAAAAAATTACAGTATACATAATCAACATACAAAAATCAGTAGCTTTTTTTTTGTGGTACCGGGGGTTGAACCCAAGGGCGTTCTACCTCCGCGCTACACCCCCGGCCCTATTTTTTATACTTTATTTTGAAACCGGGTCTCATGAAGTTGCGGAGGGCCTCACTAAGGAGAGAGAGAGAGAGAGAGAGAGAGAGAGCTGAGGCTGGCCACAAACCCGGATCCTCCAGTCTCCACCTCCCAAAGTACTGGGATTACAAGCATGCGCCACCACGCCTGGCTTAGTAGCTTTTTTTTTTTTTTTGGATTGAACACAGGGGTATTCTACCTTCCAGCTACACCCCCAGCCCTATTTTTTACTTTTTATTTTGAAACACAGTCTCACTAAGTTGCAGAGGGCCTCACTAAGTAGCTGAGGCCAGCAGTGAACCTGCGAACCTCCTGTCTCAGTACTTGGCCTCCCAAGTACTGGGATTACAAGCATGCAGCACCATGCCTGGCTAGTAGCTTTTTTATACACAAATAACAACATTACTGAGAAAAATCAAGACAGGCAGTCCTATTCACAATGCCTACAAAAAATAAATACCTAGGAATAAATAGAATCACAGAAGAAAATGATCTCTATGATGACAATTACATAACACTGATTAAGATATTGAGGAGGACACAAAAACTGAAAGACCTCCCAGGTTCAAAGATTAGATGAAATAATAATTGTTCAAATACCCACTTTACCTAAAGCAATCTACAGATTCAGTAACTTTCCTGTGATAGTAATGAATTTATTCTAAGAAATAGAAAAAAACCCTAAAATTTGTATGGAACTAAAAAGATACTGAATAGCCAAGGCAATCCTAAGCAAAAGAAAAAAAGCTAAAGCATTACAAACCTGATTTCAAAGCATGCTACACAGTGAGTAACCAAAACAACATGATATTGGCATAAAAACAGACCAATGGGACAGAATAGAGAACCCAGAAATAAACCCACGAACTTACAACCAACTGATTTTCAATTGAGGTGACAAGAACATACACTGGAAATAGGATCATCTCTTTAACAAACAGCATTGGGGAAAGTGGACATCCTTATATTCTGGACATTGATCTCTTGAATGATTACTTTGCAGATTCCTTTTTCTGATATGTAGGTTGTCTATGCTCTACTTATTGTTTCCTTTGCTGCACAGAAATCTACTATGGTGTCATCCCATTTGTCAATTTCTGCTAGGTTACCTGTGCTTTTGGGGTCATATCCAAAAATTCTTCGTCCAGACCAATGTCCTAAAGCATTTCCCTCATCTTCTTTTCTAGCAGTTTCATCATTTGGGGGCTTAAATTTTTTGGATTGATTTTTCGATATGGTGAGAGGTTGAGTCTAATTTCCTGTAATATAAGGATAGTTTCTCCTGCTTGCTTTTTTTGGGGGGGGTGTACTAGGCATTGAACCCAAAAACATTCTACCTCTGGGCTACACCTCCCACCCTTTTTATTTTTTTTTTCTTTTTTGAAACAGGATCCCCTACATTGCTGAGGCTGGCCTCCAACCTGAGATCCTCCTGTCTCAGCCTCCAGAGTACTAGGATCACAGGCTTGCCCCACCATGCCTATCCTTTTCCTTTTACTTTCCTTCTTTCTTTTCCCAGGGACATTCTTTCTCTAATTTCAAAGGAGAGCTGGAGACCAAGTGGAACCAGGCCAGAGGCTTCTAGGATGGTGGAGGAGCATTTGCACAGGGCGACAAGGCACTGTCCAGGATGAAGAATAAAGCCTGCCTGCGGTGTGTGTGTGTGGGGGGGGGGGGAGTAACACTTAAGACACACGTGCGGATAGAGTAACTAGACACACATGCTGGCAGCAGGGAGCCTGGAGCCCCAAGGCTACCTCTGGGCCCGCAGTAGGCACTGGTGGCCACCTAGTTCCCTCTGCACACCTGCTGGCCTCTGCTCCTCAACTTGCCATATCCGCACTCCAGAGACAGGGTGAGGGAGGTGGGGAGCACAGGGTGGTGGTTTCAAAACACAAAGCATCTGCCATGCGCACAGGGGTCCACCCTCCACCCCAGGTAGGGGTCGCTGCTTCAAGACCGAGGGGCAAGGTTGTCCACATCTGCCGAGGTGACCCCTCCGCACCAGCATCTCTATCGATGGCTGAAGCCCCCACCGCCTCGTGCTCCCACCGCTCATGCATCCCGCTCTCAAAGGGCCGGGGAAATTGGGGTCCAGTCAGTGCACCTCCCTCCCCAGTGAAGCCAGTTTGGGGGGACCCGCACTGAGGAATCTCGAGTGGTGCTTACCGATCTAGAGGTACACCATGCCCAGGCTGAGAAAGTGTACCAGGCAGTACCCGGCGATCCCATGCTGAGTCTCCGCTGTGTTGATCCCAAGGGCCTAGGCCCAGCTATGCTGATCCCGTGGGCCGGCCCCAGGGGGACAATCAACACGGCCATGTGGGAGGCCTGGGTCCCCGGGAGCCGGCTATCCCTGAGACCCTCCACAGTGAACCTGAGACGCGCCTGCAGCAAGGGAGCCACCAAGCTGGAGTAGAGAGGAAGAGTGGGCTCCACACATGGCCAAGCTGGCTGCGTGCCTCCGTGGAGGAGGGGCTCTGTCGCCGCTCCAGCCCCTCCCTCCTGTCCCACCCTCCCCACCGGCAAGGTTTGCTTTTTCTTTGTTTTTGCAGAACTGAGGCTCAATCCCAGGGCCTGGCACATTCTAGGCAAGTTCTCCACCACTAGTGCTGCCTGTTTTTTTTTTTTTTTTGGTTCTGGGCATTAAAACCAGGGGCACTCTACCTCATAGCAACACACCCAGCCCTTTTTACTTTTTATTTTGAAACAGGGTCTTGTGCAGGGCCTGAGACCCTCAACACCTGGGTCGCCAGGCACATAAAGGGGCTCGCACTTGCCTGGAGGAAGCCAGGCTGCGACCCTCCCTGACATGGCTGGAAGACAAAAGGAGGCTGTCACTGCAGAGAAGGGAGTGGGAGGTGGTGCCCAATACCCTCAGTTTTCTCTGCAGATGGAGAACAGATTATCATCACCCCCATTTTTCAGGGAAGGCTCCAGAAGGTCAATTGCTTTGTGTCAACCTGGCAAAAAAAAGCTGAGTGGTAGCATATGACTGTAATCCCAGTACTTGGGAGACTGAAACAGGAGGATCACAGGTTCGAGGACAGCATGAGCTATTTAGAAAGATCCTCTGCATTTAGTGAGTCCCTGTTTCAAAATTAAAAGTAAAAAAGAGGGGTGCTGGTGGTGTAGCTCAGAGGTAGAACGTCTGTGGGTTCAATTCCCAGTACCCCCCCAAAAATGATATTTGAACAGAGGGTAAACAGGAAATAATGCTCTCCAACAAAATTGTTTCACAATATTTAAAGCATCAAGCATATTAGAAGGCCCATTCCCTTACTTGCAAAGAATGTCAGAAAGTAACCTTCTGATGAATGTAAAACTTTTTTAAAGATATATGGATATGCCTTCTAAATTAAAAAAAATATATATTTAAAAATGTGCCTTTAAGCCAGGCGTAGTGGCGCACATTTGTAATCCCAGTACTTGGGAGGCTGAGACAGGAGGATCACAGGTTCGCGGCCAGCCTCAGCTACTTAGTGAGGCTCTCCGCAACTTAGTGAAACCCTGTTTCAAAATAAAGAATAAAAAATAGGGCTGGGGGTGTAGCCTGGAGGTAGAATGCCCCTGAGTTCAATGCCCAGTATCGCAAAAAAATTAATTAATTAATTAAAAATAAAAATATGCCTTTAAATGAAAGAACATTTATTTTTAGTAAATACATCTTATTTACAAAAAAACAGCTACAGAATTGTTTTTTTTACATATTCTAATGATTTAACTACTGGAGAAATTTCATTTTAAATGTTTTAAACATCATACAGATCAATATTTGGCATTTAAAATGTTACCCTGTTTCTATCTTCTAAAACTAATCAATATATTTTGCTTAGAATAATCTCATCCAAGTTTAGAAAAAGTCTCAGGCAATAATACATGGGTATAAATATATACTATTTCAAAAATAGGACTCTGTCATACATCGTTTTATTTGCCAAGGTTGGGGATCAGATACAGGGACTCTTGCATGTCAGGAAAATGCTCTACCACTGAGCTACACCCACCCCAGAGATACCTTATTAAGCAGAAATTAACTAAAAGTCACTTAAGATTGTTATGAAAATTTGTCAAATAAAACACTTCTCTCAATCAAAGACAAAGCAGGCTAAGATACATATATTTTAAATATTCTTGATGAAAAATAGCATTAGTACAAGCCGGGCATGGTGGCGCACGCTTGTAATCCCAGTACTTGGGAGGCTGAGAACAGAGGATCTGGGTTCGTGGCGAGCCTCAGCTACTTAGGCCCTCCACAACTTCATGAGACCCGGTTTCAAAATAAAGAATAAAGCCGGGCGTGGTGGTGCACGCTTGTAATCCCAGTACTTGGGAGGCAAAGACCGGAGGATCCAGGTTCGCGGCCAGCCTTAGCTGCTTAGTGAGGCCCTCCGCAACTTCGTGAGACCCAGTTTCAAAATAAAGGATAAAAAATAGGGCCAGGGGTGTAGCTCGGAGGTAGAATGCCCCTGGGTTCAATTCCCAGTACTGCAAAAAAAATAAAAATAAAGAATAAAAAATAGGGCTGGGGTGTAGCTCGGAGGTAGAATGCCCCTGTGTTCCATCCTCAGTGCCGCAAAAAAAAAAATAGAATTAGTACATAACAATAATTCTGTTGAAAACTAAAAGTAAAATTAAAAGTCAAATACAAAAATCTATTGCACCAAAGTAAACCTAGAGGAAACAGGAGATTTTCTATTAAAATACACATTAACAAAATGACTATAGAATTAAAAAGGAGTCGGGCGTGGTGGCGCACACTTGTAATCCCAGTACTTGGGAGGCTGAGACAGGAGGATCACAGGTTTGCCACCAGCCTCAGTAATTTAGTGAGGCCCTCTGCAACTTAGTGAGACCCTGTTTCAAAATAAAAATAAATAAATAAAATAGGGCTAGGACTGTAGCTCAGAGGTAGAATGTTCCTGGGTTATCCCCAGAACCACAAGAAAGAAAAGAAAAGAAAAGAAGAGGAGAGGAGAGGAGAGGAGAGGAGAGGAGAGGAGAGGAGAGGAGAGAAGAGAAGAGAAGAGAAGAGAAGAGAAGAGAAAGAAGAGAAGAGAAGAGAAGAGAAAGAAAGAAAAAAAATTACCATCAATAGCTTGTTAGGACTATAAGTATTGACAGCTGAGTGTTAACTAATTCTAATATTATTTAATATAGATAATATAGATATTTCAGATAAAAAGAGGTGACTTTCCTTAATTCATTTTATGGTATAGTATCAAAGAGTGATGTAACTAAAACAATTCATTTAAAGTAAGATGTCAATGTTCATAAGCAGACATTCCGTATACCAATGCAAATATACTGCCAACTAAACTGACTCAACAAAAGTGTTGTTGATGAGTTTACTTCCATGACATCCAAAAATAAATTTTAACAAATTCTAGCCTTGATATAAATAATGTATTTAGTCTTTCATAATTTGGTGAGTTTTAATACATCTACTTTTCAATTTTTCAGTAATGTTTCTACTACTTTTAACACTGTAAGAAAAATAAGCCAGTACTTGGGAGGCTGAGAAAGGTTTGAAGCTAGCCTCAGCAACTTAGACTGTTTTTTTGTTGTTTTTTTTTACACAGTGGCTAGGTGCTGGGTTTGCTCTCTAAAAAGCTGGTCACTTTAAAGAATAAAAAAACATACTTTGGGGATGGAGCTTGTTGGAGGAGACGTACAAGTGGGCTACACCCCTTACCTGCAATCAGCGCTGATGGCCGCCAAAGTTAACCAAGCGGCGCTTCCTGCGTGTGTGGCAGTTTTCAGCCTTGCTGCACAGTGGCCGATCCCGGCATGGCCTACGTAGGCGTCCACTAGTGAGACAGTATGCTCTCAAGGTGTTGTGAGGAACACCAGCAGAGACCACACTCGAACTGCGCACCGCAAAGTTCAGCAAGTGCACACTGCTGGATACCCAAATGTGTGACAAGGTGGCAGGTGACCGCCTCCTGAACTGACCTGGAAGGCCGCAAGCGCCCACCCCTCCAAGCCGAGTTTGCATTTGCTGCCCTCAAGATTTTTGTTGTGGTGGTGGTGGTGATATTTATGTATTTATTATTTATTTATTTATTGTACTGGGGATGGGACCCAGGGGCATTCTACGTCTGAGCTACAGCCCCAGCCCTATTTTATTTAGAAACAGGGTCTCGCTAAGTTGCTGAGGCAGGCCGGGGACCTGTGATCCTCCTGTTTCAGCCTTCCAAGTTCTGGGATTACAAGCGTGCACCACCACGCAGGGTCCTGCCCTCGAGTTTTAAGCACCACAGTAGCTGCTTGGGGGCCACCGGACTAACGCCACCCGCCTGGAGCCAATTGGCACGGATTGCACTGCGCGTGCGCGCTGCGTAACGCCCCGCCCCCCGCGCGAGTTTAGTCCAATCAGCCGTCGAGAAGGCAGGGCGCGGAGGAGCGGAGGAGCGGAGGAGACATGGCGACCGGGCCGCGGCTGTCGAGTGGGGAACCCTGGGGAGGAACAGACCGGGCCCAGGGGACCACGGGGGCCGGAGGTAGCGCGGGTTGGGCTGGGAAGTCGGCCGAGGGGACTAGGTGGGTGGGCGTGGTGCCAGCTGAGGTGACACGGAGGTTCTTTAGGGACAGTCCCAGGGGCCTGAGGGCGCGTCCCCACCCCCGCCGCACTTGCTCCCTCCTGCTCGGTGGTGAGGGGTGGTCCCTGTGTCTCTGAGAGTTCCCGGGGCGCGGCTCAGGCCACGCTGCCCTGTGGCACCCTCCACTTTTGGGGTAGCGAATGTCCCCAAAGCTAGGTGCATCCCAGATGGCAGTGTGGCCCTCGAGGAGAAGCACGGGGCATCGTGGCAGCCGCCGGATCTCGCGCGTTTCCTGGAGGGCTGCCCAATTGCCGTCCGCCTCCCGGGGGAACCAAGATGCCACAGAAGGGAGTAGGCCAAGCCGCACAAGAGTGGCAGAACAAGCAATCAGCCACCTGAGCCTCTGTCCGCGGGGAGTCCCGGTCCCTCCCCTCCCCGCCCCTGCACCTGCAGCCCTGCGGGACACCCCTGTGGGAACACTAGAAGGCCCCAAAGATGAATCAATTCCTGAGAAAACCACAGTGTAACAGAGCGGAGGCACACACTTATAATCCCAGTAATTGGGAGGCTGAGACTGGAGGATCATAGGTTATAAGCCAGCCTCAGCAACATAAGCGATCCTGTTTCCAATTGAAAAAATAGTGCTGGGGGTATAACTCAGGTAGAATGCCACCGGGTTCAATCCCAGTACCCCCTGTGCGCGCACATGCTCAAATGCATATACACACATACACACACACACACACACACACACACACACACACACGAGAGAAGAAAACTACAATGTGGAAACATCAAGTCTAAGAGGCCAGGAAGAGATAATAGGGAGGTGAGGCTTGTTTTGAGTTAAAGAAAAGCACTCAAATACCTGGTGACAGAGTCTTTATCAAGGGAGGGGAGCTGATGTAAGACGAGGTGACTGTACACTACTAGGTTCCTCTCCATTTTTCTTTAAATGGAAAATTTGGCTTTTCTAATGGACTTTGGAGAGTTTTAAGATGGCATAAATATTTTTCTTCTTTCTAATTTTTTTTCTTTTTGCAGTACTGGGGATTGAACCCAGGGGCATTCAGGCTGGCTGCGAACCTGCCATCCTCCTGTCTCGGCCTCCCAAGTACTGTGATTACAAGCATGCACCACCACGCCCGGCTAATATTTTTCTCATATAAACTTAAAAAATATAAAAATATGCAGAAATGTATGTGGTGAAAAGTAAACATCCTTCTTCCTATCTCCTAATCAACCATTCCTACCCTTAGAGCTGAGCACTGGTCATAGTTTTTGTATGTGTGTAATTCTGACTAAGAATTATCTAGACTTAGCCAGGCATGGTGGCGCACGCTTGTAATCCCACTACTTTGGGAGATGGAGACCGGAGGATCCAGGTTCGCAGCCAGCCTCAGCTCTCTCTCTCTCTCTCTCTTTCTCTCTCTCTCTTCCTGTCTCTCTCTCTCTCTCTATTTAGTGAGGCCCTCCGCAACTTCGTGAGACCAGGTTTCAAAATAAAGTATAAAAAATAGGGCCGGGG
>PVJS01017964.1:0-35504 GCA_004027185.1 Glis glis | reverse complement strand
CAAAAAAAAAAAAAAAAAAAAAAGAAATTATGAAAATACTAGCCCCTTCCTACCCTAGTCACTCAATGCAAGGCTGGGCCATCCATTCTTTTGTTCACCTCAGTTTTGACTCTTTTCTCAGTCTGGGCTATTTTTTTCACCTCAAGGTGAAGCCCATTCATCCTTTTCTTTTTCTAATTAACCCCCTTTACTTGAGAGGCTGACACTGGAGGATCACAGTCTGAGACCAGCAGCAGGCAGTAACTTAGTGAGACCCTGTTTCAAAATAAAAAATAAAATAGAGCTAGGAGTGTAGCTCAGAGGTAGAACACCCTGGGGTCAATCCCCAGTACAAACAACAACAACAAAAAACTACCTATAAATTGGTGCTCACTTGACTCAGGTTCTGTTACTGCCAGCACCAAGTCAAAAATTCCTACCTCAAATATCATTCTTACTATTTATTTTTACTTGACTGCCTCTGTGTGTGTGTGTGTGTGTGTGTGGTGTGTGTGTGTGTGTGTGTGTGTGTGTGTGTGTGTTTTGTATGTATGTATATATATATATAATATATATATACATATACATATATCTATTTTTCTCTTGATCTGATTTGCCAGATCAACTATTATTTTAATTAATCACATTTACTGTTTTGATGGTTTTAAAATTTTTATTATTTCTGATTTTATTTTGACCAATTGTTTTCTAACTTATTTTGCTGGTCTTATAGCTTCTTGAGTTGAATGCTCTATGTCTTTGTTTTTATCTAAAAATGTATTTTGTCAAGCATATTATTTTTAGTCCTTCATATTTTTGTCTTATCAAGTTGTTCTGTATTAAATTATTTTAATATAATTATATTTTATGAAACTATCACCATGTTAACTAGTTTTATTTTTTATATATTGATACTGATACTATGCTTTTCAAGGCACAAATACATATATTCTTACTGAATTTAACATTTTTTTAAAAAAATACTTTTTTATCTCTGGTCTAACCTTATCATTTATAGATAAAGATTTTTTTTTCCTTCAAATGTCAGGCCTATTAGTCAGAATCTTTGTACGAGCCTACAAATCTTTGTCATCCCTGGGCTAATAACTGGTGTTAGTGAGATAGAATGAAAGAAATTGCCAGGTTCTATCCCAGCAGGTTTACAGAATACAGGCTGGGTCATCAAATCATTAATAGTCTCTGGATAAGCAGTGTTAGAAACAACTTTTTACGGCGTCTAAAGAAACGGCACGTGTTCGAAAATTGCTTGGCAAGGCGATTTTACTTTTTTGCAAAAAAAGGGTGCTCCCAGATATGAGAGTGAGCACGTTTCACAAAGAACCCAGTGGGTCTTATATCCCTAACGCAAGGCTCCTCCTGCGCTGAACTCCTATTGGTCGAAGTTACAGCTTCATATTCTTCCCGGTCAGCTACAGGGGAAGATGGGGGAGGGTCAACACCTGTAATCTCTTAAGAGATGTTAATTTGGGGAGGGAATGTAAGTCCCTACCAGGTTACAAAATGGCCGCCTAAGTGAAACTACCTCCTTTGACAAAAAAGATACAATTATATTCTCACAGCAGTAGAGCATTGGGTTAGGAATGCTTTAGAAGATAAATTGTAATCTGGCAGTTTTTGCAAGAGTGACAGAGGTTACTGTCTTCCGCAACCTCCTTAGGTGGCCTTCCACCTTTAAGCAAAGCCAGCAACAAGTGTAGTAAAACAAGAGGAAACAGCTTAGATAACGAAGGGGCTCAAGAGAGGCAGTCTTCTGCCAAAGCAAGCAAAAAGCTATCAATCCTTAAGCCAATATATTTTAGACTTAGAACAGTTTCCCACAAGAAATAAAAAGAATAGGTTAAAAAAAGACAAAGAAAAGACAAGGAAATATAACTTTAATCTGAAGTTGTACATGCCATTCCAGGCCTGACACTCCCTAATTTCTGGGAAATCTGTAAATCTTAGAGTTCCCATAAACTCACCCACTTATAAAAATTACTGTATACAGTGATTAGCCCACAAATCAACAGATTAAGCAAAAATGATGCAACTTTAAACAAACTACAAGTTAGGGAACTTTTCAACATTATCTAAAAATCAGATAATGAGACCACTGTCAAAGTAAGGATCTTGAGAAGGACCAGACTGATGTCACTTTCAAACACCTTCCTGTCTGCACCCATCATCAAGTTGACGTTAAAGGAAGACAGAGTCTGAGAACCTTAACAGCATCTCTCATTCTCCCTTTTTCTTCCCCCACTTTTTTTTGTACTTGAGATTGAAACAAGTACATCAGATCACATGACTTCTCAACTTTAGGTTTTTTGTCCATAAAAGGAGAGTATCCCATGCCCTTCACAGCTAGAAGAGTTGTTAAAAAAAAAGTCAGATGAGATAATGTGGACAAAAGTAAGTTATCAACACAAAATTGTTTTTCAATTATAATAGATTGCTATTTTTATGACTACAAATAATTATGAAAGGAAAA
Source organism: Glis glis (assembly GCA_004027185.1). Classification (NCBI taxonomy): domain Eukaryota; kingdom Metazoa; phylum Chordata; class Mammalia; order Rodentia; family Gliridae; genus Glis; species Glis glis. The sequence goes on along the minus strand of PVJS01017964.1, from coordinate 33,037 downwards.
GTTGAAGAATAACAAAGAAAAATAATTTTTTAATAAACCTTATTTACATGATGTTACAATTTTGGCTGAATTAATTTTATGGCTATCTATCCTCCCACTTCAGTCTGCAGTTTATATATATATATATTTTTTTTTTTTTTTGCGGTACCGGGGATTGAACGCAGGGGCGTTCTACCTCCGCGCTACGCCCCCAGCCCTATTTTTTATACTTTATTTTGAAACCGGGTCTCACGAAGTTGCAGAGGGCCTCACTAAGTAGAGAGAGAGAGAGAGAGAGACAGGGAGAGAGAGAGAGAGAGAGAGAGCTGAGGCTGACCACAAACCCGGATCCTCCGGTCTCCGCCTCCCAAAGTACTGGGATTACAAGCGTGTGCCACCACGCCCGGCTTGCAGTTTATATATTTAAGTTACAGATAATTCTTATTTCTGTCAGGCCTCCTAGCTTACTGAATATGGCCCAGTGCAAATATGAATGACACTTTTTGGCACTTGCAACTGGAAACTCCAATCTGGTTTCAGTATCGTATGGTTAAATGTTTTTTCCCCAGCAGTCTATGGGACTTAAATTTGCAGAATGTAAGATTCCATATACATTTGAGTCTCTGCACAGTAGTTGAGACACCAGCCAACTTTTATTCTCAATCCACCTGGTAGTCTTTAGAACCAATATTGTATGCATATTCATCTCTTACTGGGAAGGCAAATTTCAGAAGCAGGCTACCACTATGCAGAATTTTTAATATCACAAGAAGACTTTGTCATGAATAATTTATATTTTGGCCAGTGATGATGAGAATAAATACACATACTTCTCTCTTTTAACTTTCTGTTGGTATGGTTGCAAAGGAAGAGGGAATATTATGCAGTCTTTTATTTCATCCATAATAATTAAACCAATCATTTACTTTGTGCCAATTACTGAACCAAAAACCTTATAAATTTATTTAATTTAATCTTATTTCTAAAAGTAATCCTCTGAAATCATATTATGATGAGGTCTGATAAAGGTCACATAGGCAGTAGTGGTAGAGATACATTTTAAATGCAAACTTACAAGTCCCCAACTCATCTTTTCTTGCATACATCTCTTTAGCATTTCTTTTATTTGGCATCTCTAGTAAATTTTTTGGAAAAAGTAATTGCAATGAATGGCACTGTCTTCTTCAAACCCTCCAAATTTCCCAGCTGGGATCACTTAATTCCCATCTGCAACCTCTGTCTCTTCTCAGCAGCTGGTAACCTCTCTTTAAAAAGTCCTAGGTCAAAGGTTTATTCTTTTGCATTTCATCTTGTTAGTCCTGCTGAGTTTCTTACCTCAGTAAACTTAATTAATGAATTGACTGGGTTCCATTTCCCCATCTCATTACTTGGTATCTAAGGTATGATAGTGTGTTACTGTTCTCACAATATTTCTGGAATGATCCCCACCCCATCGCTTTGGCTTTCATTACCTTTGAATGGCTATTAATTCTGGTAATTTCTTCCAGGTTTATAAGATACTTGCAACCTGTCAGTTTGGAGCCCTAGAAGTTGCCTGTTCTCTGATTCCCCTTAGCTCTGATTTCTTACTTCTCTGTAGTTATGAAACAGTAATGTCTCCTCTTAGAGGGTTCTTGTCCAGTGGATTTTGATGAATGAAATCCAAGGACTAATGAAGGGTATATAAATATGAAAATTTATTTTAAGTCAAGGAAAGATAGAAGACAGAAACAGCTCCTCCCTCATGGGGGGGGAGAGAATAACCACCAAACCTCTGGCTTTTAAACCTTACTGAGGTTCCCCATCTGTTCTTTTATGATTGGTCAGAATTGAATTTGGGGGAACCAATGTCTTTTGACCAATTTCAATCCTTAATTTGAACTGTTATCTTGTGGGCTGGTGGACTCTGATCTCCTGGCACCCATCAGTCTCTCACCTCCCTCCTCATCTCCCCCACCTTACAGAATATGATACAGATGGCTTTCTTTAATCCCCCCCTGTTCCCGGGTCCTCTGCCATGACTCAAGTACCCCCTCTGATGAAGTGACCCTAACTTCTGTTAGGAAATTGGGGCAATGACTGCTCTGATGAGCTGGTAGGTGGCACTGTTGGATTGTTGGAGTCAGGGTCTCAGAGGGTGGACTAGCTAGAGGACCATGAAAGAAGGAATATTTAATATGAGTTTTTTTTTTCTCATAACCATCTACAGCTGGAGGATTGAAGGAGTCTGGTTATCTTGGTTCAAAGTTATTCATGGTGGTTCAGTTAACATCTACATGAAAAATTGACACATTAGTCCATTTTACAATAATCCAGATATCTTACCATAATGGTTTTTCTCACAATTCTTTTTTTTTTTTTTTTTTTTTTTGCAGTACCAGGGATGGAACCCAGGGGCGTTCTACCTCCAAGCTACACCCCTGGCCCTATTTTTTTATCCTTTATTTTGAAACTGGGTTTCACAAAGTTGTGGAGGCCTCACTAAGTAGCTGAGGCTCGCCGCGAACCCAGATCCTCCAGTCTCCGCCTCCCAAGTACTGGGATTACAAGCGTGCGCCACCACGCCCGGCGTATTCTCACAATTCTTTATCTTGGGCCATTCACTTGTTCTCATTTCAAATTGGAGGCCAGGTAGCCAACCCATTTGTAATAGACTATGAGTCATTATATATAACATTGTGAAAAGTCCTTGTAGCACAATGCCTGAAGAAACCAAGAATGTTGTGTTTAACATAGCTTAAATAGGTTTTTTTGTTTGTAAGATTTTTGAAGAGGACTCACAGATCCTCCAAGAGTTTATAGGAATAGGAATCTGCACTTTAGTGTCTGATAGCCCAGGACCTGTAAAACCTCAAGAACAACAGTTTTAACTTTATAGCATTTTATAAGGACTTAACTGGAGGGAGGTCGGGGCATTGGTGTCATATCTTATAAAGGGATAAGTACTATATAAATGGCTTTAGTATAGCTCCTTTTTGTTTCCCCTGAAATAACACATTTGCCTCCCTCTGGTTAAACTGTTCTGTTGGGTGTCCAAGACCAAGCAAGTAGACCTATGTTGGGTAAACATAAGTTTTTTCTAATATTATCTTGCTGTTAAGGTCAGTCAAGTCTCTTCAGTGTAACTCTTAGGGACTTGGTGAGGCTTTACCTGTACCAGTTGTGCCATATGCCAGGACAGGTCATGGTCTTGCTTACCATTTGGCTTCCCTAGAAGCATAGGGGACATTTCCTTCTCGAAGACCCTCCTTTTTGCAGAATATGTGCTGGTGGCTCCCAGTCTCTGGAGCCTTTATGATCCCTCTGTTTCGGGAGGTCAGATGACTCACCAGGGTTCCATGGCCCTTAGCGAAGTCTTATTATGCCCTGGGTCCTATTTGACCTTGGAGGGTGAGGGCCAAAATATTGCTGGGGTTTTTTTTTAGCTATTATATTTCATGATTATTCTCTAAATCTCAGTTGTTGATTTCCCAGAAGGTCAGTTTGACCAATCCTTTTAAGTTGTCATGCAGGTGACAGCTATCATCTCAAAACACTGGATTTTGTACTTCTGTTAAATGCTAACAACAGTTACACAGAATTATCAGAGACAATCAGATCCCATTCATATCTTTGCATAAAGAAGATGGTCATAATAAATTAGGAACATACAAATATAATCCTGGAATGGCTATTGAGACGGGAGTGTCTCCTCTCTAAAAGAGGTTCTTGTCCAGTGGATTTCGATGAATGAAGTCCAAAGACCAGCGAAGAGTGTAGGAATATAAAAGTTTATTTTAAGTCAGGGAAAGATAGAAGGCAAAGCAGGACTCCCCCCACCCCCCGCAAGGAGGTGGTCCTGGAAAGAGAGTGACTTCAAAGCTCTTGGGAAGTGGGCTTTTAAACCTTACTGAGGGTTTCTATCTACCCTTTTATGATTTGTCAGAATTGGGTTTTGGGGAACCAATGACTTTTGCACAATTTTGATCCTTACTTTGAATTGTTATCTTGTGGGCTGATGGGCCCTGATCTCCTGGCACCCACGGGTCTCTAGCCTCCTTGCTCACTTCCCCTCACCTCACAGAAGGTGAGTAGATGGCCTTCTTTAATCCATCCTGTTCCCAGGTCCTCTTCCCTGTCTTAATTCTATCTTTAATCCTGTACTGGACTACCCAGCATCACCTCTCTGCATATCTGCATTGTCACCATTGTTTTCTAACAGTCTTTTGTTCCACCTTCTAGTCTACCAATTTCACTTTAGCCCACCCTCAAAAAGACCAAGTTTACCCAGTGTGGTGACACCTTTATTCTGCATTCTTTCATTGGTAATTTTAGTGACAACTTCTGCTTTAAAGCAGGTATATAACTGCCCAATTATTTGATTCTGACTGTTAAATGGTTGAATTATTTCTGTATCTTCTATTTACTTATCAAATGAAGTTCTTGGGTGAATATTTAGAAAGCTCAGACAGTGAATTCACATTGAATTATAAATGAAAGTCAAATAGACAACCCTCTGAAGAGTTTTCTGTTTTAATTTTTTATTTTTATATCACTTTATACTTATAGAAAAATTGCAAGAATAACACAAAGAACTATATACCTTTTGCTCAAATTTACCAGTTCTTAATATTTTGATTCATTTGCTTTATTTTTTCTTCTAATTCTTTATGTGCATATTTTTGAGCCATTTGATGGTATTTTGTGGTCATCATTCCCCCAAGCCCTACAACACTTCAATGTATATTTGCTGTAAACAAACATAATCTCTCAGGCAACTAAAACACAGCACAATTATCAAATTCAACAATTTTAATATCGATATATTTTAATTTAATTCCAGTATGTATTCCAGTTTCAACAATTGTTCTAATATGTCCTTTTAGCATTTTTTTCCAAATATAGGCACTGTGTCAAATATTCCCAAGACAAGTCGGACATGGTGGCGCACACTTATAATCCCAGTATTTGGGAGGCTGAGACAGGAGGATCGCAGGTTCATGGCCAGCCTCAGCTACTTAGTGAGGCCCTCTGCAACTTAGTTAGACCCTGTTTCAAAATAAAGAATATAAAAAAATAGGATGTAGCTCAGAGGTAGAATGCCCCTGGGTTCTATCCCGGTACCACATACAAAAAAAAAATATTCCCATGACCACCTCAGGCCTGATGATTCCAGAGTGCTTACAGGATATAGAAACACAGTTGTATTCATGGTAATAGTTTATTATAGTACAAGGATACAGCTTAAAATCAGCAAAGGGGAAAGACACACCAGACAAACTCTGGTATAAACTAGATGCAAGCTCCTAAGTATGTCCTTTCAGGAGTCACCTGAGGATGAACTTAATTCTTCCAGCAAGAGAGGTGACAACATATGCAAGTGTTGCCAACCAGGGAAGTTCACCCAAACTTGGTGTCCAGGGTTTTAGTTGGGAGTCAGTCAGTCACACATCTACCTCATCTACTCAGACTCCCGTCCCTAACCTCAATACCAGAAAAGAGAGATGTCCATCATAAATCACATTATGAGGATGTATTTATCTGTTCAGACTGGTACAGTATGTCTCAAGGTCTCTGGGGTACAAAAATCCTCTTATCAGAATATTCCAAGGGCTTAGAGATAGTTTCCCAGAAATCAACCAAGGGCTAGTCCTAAAGATAGGGTTTGTTTGTTTTAATATGTAGGTTTGTTCAACCCAGGCCTATTGACATTTTCCAGCATGATGTGTTATATTTAGTTGTCATGAACCTTTAGACTTTTTAATCTATTTTTATTTAATTTGAATTTTTTTTCTGTGTGTGGTACTGGGGATTGAACCCAAGGGTGTTCTACCTCCAAGTGATACCTCCAGCTCTATTTTATTTTTTATTTTGAAACAAGGTCTCTCTAACATGCTGAGACTACTCTCATATTTGTGTTCTTTCTGTCTCAGCCTCCCAAGTACTGGGATTACAGGCATGTGCTACCACACCCAGCAGTCTTTTTAATCTAGAACAATTCTTTGACTTTTCTTTTTGTCTTTCATGATAATGTCTTTTTAGACTATTGACCAGTAAGTTCATAAAACTTTCCCTAAATGGAGCTTGTCTAGTATTTCCTCATGATTAGATTCGGATTATGTATTTTTTGTTGAAACACCACAAAAGTAATCTCTCTATCTCCCCACTCCCACTAGGCATCAGAAATGAATCCCTAGTGCTGGAGTTCAGTCAGTCAGAATGAGATTGACATGAGGGGTCATATTTTTGAATCTTTTCAGATAACAATACTTGGCCTCTTACTAAGTCAGTCATTATTTGTGATCAAATGTTTGTATTACCTTAATGTCCAATTCCTGAAAAAATATTTCACGAGGACCTTTGAAAAGATAGTATTTGTTATCCAGGGTGATCATATAATTTATTATCCAAACTGGGAAGCTTCTGACATATTAGTAATTATGCTGGAACAAATAGGTATAAATTGAGATGCACGATCACCCTATTCTTATCAAGCTCATGGCTAAACCTGAATACTAACACTGGGAATTAAATTACTTACATTAGAGGTAGCTTATTGGTGGCAAACATGAAGTCATATTTACCTTTATTTCTTCTTATTGACAAAATACACTTTATATTTTTCTTCAGGACTCAGTATGTTGCAGATTATTTTAATGCTGGTGTGTATCTCACAATTTACATAAAGTAAATTTAATTTCCCACAACAAATTACAACAAATGTAATTAATAAATTATAATTTACTGAAACATAAATAGGACAAATATGATATAATCTCCTAAAGTAAAATGTAAAACAGATTTAGCAATAATCATAATCTCAAGGGTAAAATGTAATTCCACCCAAGCAACTACTGGCCTTTCGTAGCTAAAGAAGAATATACAGAACTTTTCTCATTTGCAGTAAATAAAAAATAGAAAACCAATCCTTAATATAGTCCTTTCTCTGGCAAAGTTCTGTTCTGAGCATTTTAGTATTTAGTAGTTTTCACACCATCAGTCCATTAGGATAGGTCATTTTTTCCTATTTATACCTTTGCTTTATAGGAGAGGGAACTGAGGCATAAAGAAATCAACTAACTTGTTTAAAAATCACAAAACTAAGTTGGTGGTATTGCGGGAATTTTGTCAAGTTTATCTGGATACTGTGGTCATGTGCACTTAGCCCCTGTACAATCTTACCTTTCTATTTATAGAATGACAAGCACTCAGTTTTCCCATCACAATGCACAAAAATACATATATCTACTTTAAACAGTGCCCTTGTCACTGCCAATGCCCTGGCTAACCTATTTACTCATGTCTTTACATATCAGATTTGTAAATATTACCAAGTTTCTTCTTTTTTTGTTAGAGAAGAAAATGATGGGCTCTGTCTTTTACACTCTCAGAAGCACTTGTGTCAAACATTTTTCACTGCCTCTCATTGTTTCTCATTATAATATAAACTATAATGTTAAACAAAGATGAATCAAAGTATTTCAAAATACTTTCTATATCCACACTTACAGTGCCACCCCCAATGCCAGGAAAATGCTCAATCATCACCTACTTACTCTATTTAAATAATTGTGTTCCTCAGGATTCCATCAGAAACAAATGACACATTCACCTAAGCTTTGGAAGGCAAATTAACATTTTATTGAAAGAAGAGTTAAAGGAACCAATAAAAGAGCTGGGGCACCTAAGGACTACCAACCATGGAAGATTAATTCTACCACAATATGAAAGTACAGGAGGGAAGATGTCATTGGATTTGGGTAGAAAGAAAGCCTTGAGGGGTAGCAGTGGACCATCTACCATGAGTTGAAGAATGGCAGGTGTATCATCAAACAGAACCCCAGCACAAAGCCGCAAGACAAAGAATACGTGGTCTGATCCCTCTCCTCTCACTCTAGGATGTTGATGTCTGCCAGAGCCTTCTACTATACAACTTTGTTGGGAAGTGAGATTATAAAGAGCCAGGGTGATGAAGAACATGAGGGCAGTCTCCCAGGTTACAAAATGGACCAGAGAAGAACAGAGAATTGATCTAATAAGGGCAAAATGAGAACAGTACAGTAATTCATACTTATTTTGAATATTATAATTCATAGTATGTCCACATTATTTCATTTTACTTAATTATTAAACAGGTATTCAGAAAGTTACAGAGCATTGCTTCAACCTAACTTTTTGGTTGCCACTACAAAATATGCCATATGTTTACTTCGTTTATACTCAATAATTCATTCTTTCACTGAACAAAAACATATTGATTTTTCCAATAGTTTATTTGATGTTACAGATATTTATAATTGAAAACAGCAAGTACAATAAAACATATTTATGAAGGCTATCAGGAAAGCACAGAAAGGTCATGTTGAATCCATTCTGAAGGACAACAGGGAAAGCTTATGCAACAGTCTATTAAACTGTTGGCCTTCAATGAATCATGACTCATGTACATCTGTGTGCAGACCCTCCCCTGCAATTTGGGCTGGTTCTGTGACTCATGCTAATCCAAATAATTTGCTGGAGGAGGCAGTGTGTCAGCTCCACGCCTAAGCATTAAGATGCTCTGCAGCTAGGTGAAGTAGAAGAGTCAAGACTCAGAAGAGATACATCCATTCAGTGAAGCAGTTGAATAGAGCCCCTTCCTGGGAGTCCAACAAGTGACTACCAGTAGATGAGAGCAAGGATACTCAGCTGCGATCAACCATGGCTGCAGATTTTTGAACAAATGTAAAAGTTTTTACTAGATTAACTAGTATTTGTATAAAGTACCCAGTAGAGGGGTATCCCATATAGGGAAATGTAACTACAACCTAGAGGAAATTAGCATTGTCTTAGGCTTCTTTATTTAAAAATAAAATTGTTAAGTGCTATGTCTGCCACACAATAAAAATGATGAAATCCACAAAGAGAAAAAACAATATGAGTGAAAACCAAGCTATAGGTATAAAGGCAGATTAAATATAGATGAAGAAAAAAATTATCAAATGGGAAGAAAGATCAGAAGAAAATTCTTACAATGAAGCAGTATAAAACAAAAAGATGAATAATAGAGATGGGCTAAGAAACCTAAAGGATAGAATAAGAATGCCTAATATACATATTAATAGAGTCCTCCCAACATAAATGTCTATTAATGAAGCAATATGTGAGTCAATAAGGGTAAAAGACTAATACTAAATCAAAAGTTCCATGGCTTTAAGTGTCAATTTGAATTAATAATTTTTGGCAATTAATGGAGAAGGCAAATGGTAGAAGTAGAGGTAAATTTTCATGGTTTGGGAAACCTTTGGTCAAATTCTTTATATTTGCTTATTTTAATGCTTCAAATAGAGAATAGAAAGTGATTTTCCCAAACCAAAATAAGCTGGGTTTTTTTAAATTTCATTTATTGGTGCATTGTAGTTATACACTTTGATAAGTGTCAGGGTATCAGAAGCATGCATGCACACATTGCTCATTTAGCCCTCCCTCAAATCCTACCCTATTCCCTCCCCCTTCCCTCTTTTCTGTGCTCAGCATAGTGATTGACTCTGATATGTTTGTGTATATACATCATGTGCATTAGTGTATTTCCCTCTTCCCCCCTCCCATCTCCCTCAGTTAGGTCACCTTCTTTGCGCAACTAAAGTTTTTTCCTTCTTTATCTGGAGTCCCTTCTAAGTCCCATTCTCCCTAGCTCCACATATTAGGGAGAACGTCCGACTTTTCACTCTTCATGATTGAGTAATCTCACTTAGCATAATGTTCTCCAGTTCCCTCCATTTCCCTACAAATGATGTAATTTTGTTCTTCTTTATGGCTGTGTAAAATTCCATTGTATACATATCCTGTAATTTTGTAATCCATTCATCTGTTGAGGGACATCTTGGTTGGTTCCAAAGTTTGGCAGTTGTGAATTGTGCAGCTATAAACACAGATACACATGCATTAGTCTGGTAGTTTGGTTTCAGTTCTTTTGGGTAGATGCCTAGAAGTGGTATTGCTGGGTCATATGGTAGGTTCATTCCCAGTCTTCTGAGGATCCTCCACACTGTTTTCCAAAGTTGTTGCACTAATTTGCAATCCCACCAACAGTGTATTAAAGTTCCTACTTCTCCACATCCTTGCCAACATTTGTTGTTGTTTGTGTTTTTAGAACACTGATGTTCAGTTGGTATGATAAAAGCCTCAGTACAAATCATCCTGTGAAGCTGTCTCTTAGATTCTCAGAGTTGTCTTCTAAATTGTGGTCAACATTTTTACAGAGCTGTTCTGTAAAGTGTGTCAATAATTCTATGTTTAACTGTGTGAGAAGAGTTGAAAAATCCAATAATTCTCACAATTCACAGCAATGTTACAGCACAGAGCTAGAAAAATATAAGTAATACATGAATATTGATAGGAAATAGAGTAAAAATTCTTTTTCTTTCAGTGTTTTGACTTTTTTTATTGGTGCATTGTAATCATACATCTTGATGAGGTTCAGGGTGGTAGAGGCATACATGCACACATCACTCTTTTAGCCCTCCTCCAATTCCTATCCCATTCCCTCCCTCTTTCCTCTTTCTCATGCTCAGCATAGTGATTGACTTTGATAAGTTTGTGTATGTACATCACGTGCATTAGGGTGTTTCCCTCTTCCCCCTTCCCATCTCCCTCAGGTCACCTTCTTCACTCATCTAAGGTTTCTCCTTCTGGAGTCCCTCCTATGTCCCATTTTCTCCCTAGCTTCCGCATATTAGGGAGAACATCTGACTTTTCACTCTTTGTGACTGACTAATCTCACTTAGCATAATGTTCTCCAATTCCTTCCATTTCCCTGCAAATGACATAATTTTGTTCTTCTTTATGGCTGAGTAAAATTCCATTGTGTAGATATCCCGTAGTTTTGTAATCCATTCATCTGCTGATGGGCATCTTGGCTGGTTCCATAGTTTGGCAATTGTGAATTGTGCAGCTATAAACATAGATAGGCATGCATTAGTCTGGTAATTTGGCTGCCATTCTTTTGGTTAGATACCCAGTAGTGGTATTGCTGGGCCATATGGTAGATTCATTCCCATTCTTCTGAGGATCTTCCACACTGTTTTCCAAAGTGATTGCACTAATTTGCAATCCCACCAACAATGAATTAGAGTTCCTACTTCTCCACATCCTTGCCAGCATTTGTCATTGTTTGTGTTAGCCTCATTGAATTTAATTTTTATTTTTACTTGTTTTAGTTTTAATTTTAAATATATCCTTATTGGTATATTATAATTATATCTAATAATGAGATTTGTCATTACATATTTGCAAATTCGCAGAAATTATGTTATGTGCCTCATTGCATTTAAAAGAACAAAAAAAGGCCTCACCCAGACAAGGGAGTTATATCTAATTCTGACCTATCATATATGTCCTTTTTGCAAAGGACACATTTATCAGATATATAGCTATATGGCACACACTTGTGATTGTCTTTGTAATTGTTGCTGAAGAGATACAGGTTATAAAATATTTTAAATATTACTACTGAGAAGGTAAATAAAATTATTGGTATTTGAATTTGGATTAAGTGTGCTTCTAAATAGGCACATCATAAAAGAAGAAATACAAATGTCCAATAAATATATGAAAAATTGTTCAGTATCATTAGCAATCAGAGAGATGCAAATCAAAACTACCCTGAGATTTTACCTAACCCCAATTAGAATGGCAATCATTAAAAACACAAACAATAATAAATTATGGTGAGGATGCGGAGAAGTAGAAACTCACATTGTTGGTTGGATTGCAAATTAATGCAACCACTTTGGAAAACAGAGTGGAGGGTCCTCAGAAGAATGAGAATGAACCTACCATATGACCCAGTAATACCACTCCTGAGTATCTACCCTAAAGAATTGAAACCAGACTACCATACGAATACATGCATATCTATGTTTATAGCAGCCCAATTCATAATTGCCTATGGAACTATGGAACCAGCCAAGATGTCCATCAACAGATGAGTGGATTAAAAAATTATGGGATACACACACAATGGAATTCTACTCAGCCATAAAGAAGAACACAATTATGTTATTTGCAAGGAAATGGATGGAACTGGAGCATATTATGCTAAGTGAGATTAGTCAGTCACAAAAAGTGAAAGGTCAGATGTTTTCCCTCATATGTAGAAGCTAGGGAAAAGTTGGGACACAGTAGGGACTCCAGACAAAGGAGGAGAAACCTTAGTGAAGTGAGGCGGGGACCTAACTGAGGGAGGCAGGAGGGAAGAGGAAGACTTGATGAAGGAAACATTTGAATGGACATGATGTTCATATACAAATTTATCAATGTAGATCACAATATCCTGTGTGTGAAGGTGGGGAGGGAGAGGGAGTGGGGTGGGAACAAGAGGAGGGCTCAAAGAGTGCTGTGTGCATGTATGCCTCTATCACCATGAACTTCATCATGATGTATGAATACAATGCACCAATAAAAAATAAATAAATAAAAAGGGTCTTTCTTTGGTCTATTAATATAATTTATATCTATTATTATATAATGACTATTTCATAATATTAGAAAATGACAGACCATAGATTTGTAGACTTAAATTAATTTTGCCTATCATCACTAGACTGGGGTCAGAGGATATCCCTCCCAGCGGAAGAAGACCTCAACTTGACCCAGGCAGGTTCTTGACTTATACTGCTGAAAGAATTCTAGGACATTTCAAAAGCAAGACACAAGCAATGATTTGTTTAAAGACATCAGAGGTGTGTAGGTACACACACACACACACACACCTCTCCCCTCTCAGAGAAGAGAAGATGAGGGACATATCCAAGATTGAGCCCTCTGACTATATATATGATTTTCCTGGGAAGAAATGTGCAGGTTCTCAGGAAAGCTGCTTCAAAATTCAAATCCCATTTCAAACATTTGATATCTGGGGCCTAGAATGTTTCTTTTTGGTTAAGCAGTTTAGCCATAAATCAGTTGTGGGCACATAGTATAAATCTTTGAATCTGGTGACATTTAAACAAGCGTATGCTGGGGGTTTTGTTCCTATAATTAAAAGAATAAGCATGACTAGTCGTGCTCATAGATCAGGTCTCCATCTACTAAAGGTTCCTTTTTTCTCTCCCTGAGAGTCCACCTATCTCACAAATTTCTAAGCAACCAAAAAAAAAAAAATTACACAAACATTCTTTTCTATAATATGGTAACAATACAAATAATCCATATAAAAGAATTATTATAATCAATGAGAAAAAGATCACAATGTTTTTAAATGAAAAAAATATGATTGTCAACTACAGATTCCCCTCAAAAAGAAACACTCAATAAAGAAAGAAAAAAGTCCCCAAATGCAACAATTGTTGATCAACCAAGCCTAATTCATTGCTGCACTAGGGAGACCACCACCTTGACTGAATCTTAGTAGGGTCTCAAAAGGCTTTTATGGTATGGGTTGGGGTAGCTTAGGGTAGATCATGAAGAAGTCTGCTTCCTATAGAGTAAAATTCTCGATAGAATACTTTAGGATTAGTGGACATACCAAGTCAGGAATCTTTGAGACTCTTTTGGTAAGTGAATCATTATTTGATAAGGGAACAGGTTTGCCCAGTGGTCCTGAAAAAGAAACAATGTTCTCATTTGAGCAGGCTATTATGGCAAGAAGGGATAGGTTGAGCAATCTACTGTTTGAAGCTAGTGAAGAAGTTATTTGTATTTATTGGAGTATGATCTTATTTTAGTGGACTAGAATTGCTTGAAACAGATAGTAAAGTATCTATTGATATATATTAAGGTCTGCCACAGGTCCTAGTTTTAACAATTAAGCTATGGAAGACAGTATTTCAGTTCTGACAATAATTCCAACTCTTACACTTTCATCAGCAAAAGAGGAAATATTGTTGTCTTTACCACCTTATGAGATGTCAAGAAGAAAAGTGAAAAGATTGGCAGTTGATTACGTTGATGATTTCTGTGGTAGTTAAATTTGACTTTTAAGGTATAAATTTTACTCTTATTTTGAATTCAGCTATTCAATAAAGTGTATCATTGGAGATTATCAAATAAGCATTACTTGGTGATTATTAACACATATTAAATAAAAAGTCTTTGTGAAAAGTCCAAAAATATTAAGGATCTGTATTGGCTGGGAAAGGTGGAAGGAATGTCTACTTGTTTTTTGTTTTTTTGTTTTTTTGTGGGGATTGAACCCAAGGGCATTCTACCTCTGAGCTATACCCCCAGACCTATTTTATTTATGTCCACTAAGTTGCTGAGACTGGTCTGAAACCTGCAATTCTTCTTTCTCAGCCTCCCAAGTACTGGGATTACAAGCACACACCGCCATGCTTTGCTAAATGAATAGTATTTTTTAAACTTAAGAAGAGCTAGCTAGTAGAAATGAAACAATATCCATTTAAATTTCACATATTATCAGTCACATATATTGACAGATAATGAAAATACATTGTGTTTTGAGACATAAATCAGTAAAAAGTTAAAACAGAGCATGCTAAAATTTTTATGCAATTAATTCTACTAGTGACCTAACATGATTTTAGCAGATTTAGATAAAATGAGCAAGTCAAGTCAAATTTCAATGGAGAAAATGCTAAGTAAATACAAATAATACAACTTTCATCGTCTTACATGTGCCCCACTTTTTACATGTTAGGAGAAAAATATTCAAAGAGCAAGGTATCATAGAAAGTTCAGCCATATTTGTAATCAGATTTTCAAGGACACATAGATCAGTATTGAAGGCAAAACAAAAATTCACCACATGTTTTTCTTTGATTACCATACCAAAATGTGTGATCAGTCATAACTAAATTGAGAATTTTGTTTCTATTTCTGCTACCACATGGATTTTTTTCAACTTGCAAGAAGTTTGATTATTTAATTGCCATAGAATTATACTCAAGTGTTATACATTAAAATGAACAGTTCTTCTCTAAAATAGACCAACAGAAATCAGAAACTGGAAGGGGCTTGGAGGTCGTATAGTCCGGTAGTTCTCCAAATGCCTTCATCATCAGAATGGTTGGGGAGGGAGGCGCTTTTCCCAGACTTCCACACTGGGGATTCTGATTCAGCAAATATGTATGGGATATGACACAAAACTGAAATTTGTTCAAAGGGCTTCAGGCAATGTAATAATAAGCCAAATTTTAAAAATATAGATTTAGTCCAATGGCATAAAGAGAAGTACTACATTTGGAATTTAAAATCCCACATGTGTTGTAGGTTTCCAAGTAATTGGGTCTTGGTCCTCATATTAAATGAATTTTTAAATTTTTTCTTGTGGTACCAGGGATTAAACCCAGGGGAAGACTACCTCCGAGCTACACCCTCAGCCCTTTTTTATGTTTTGTTTTGAAACAGGGTCTCCCTAGGTTGCTGAGACTGTCCTCCCTTGAACCTGTGATCCTCCTGTATCAGCCTTCCAAGTACCAGGATTATAGGCATATGCTACCATGCCTGGTTCTCAATGACTCTTCTAAAAAAATTATTTAACTAATTTTTTTGAGAAATTTATAAACTAAAAGGAACTTTGTAAAATTTAAGGCCTCAATTATATTTTTTAAAAAGAACCCTTAAGTCACTTATTCACTATCACCAAGAGTTTTGATCAAATTGGAATCATGGAAAATAATTACTTGCTTTATTAAATATTTACCACATATGACAATCACAAAAATTATATTTAAAAGCATTAATTTCTCCCAGTTCATTCAGATTATCATTTTTTGAAAATTAAATTTAATTGCATATTTTTGTTATTCAAATGTGTTGAATAAAGTGTCACATTAATCCATTTAAGAAATATTAGCTTTTGCATTCCAATTATAACCTTTGTGACAATCACTGAGCTAAGCAGTTTTACATGTATTCTCAATGATCTTAGGAAAGTATTATTCCCATATTTTCATAGCATAAATGGGATTCAAATGCATGTATGTGAATTTAGAGAACTGAAACTGTATTGATTGACAAAGCTTTGCTATGTCATCAGTAATAAATTTGGTATTTACAGGTCCAGACTAAGAGTGTCTACCAGAAGTTTTGATTTAATTCTGTAGAAGAATTAAAGAATAAGGCTAGAAGACAGTAGAAAGAGAAAAGAGAGAAAAAAATAGTCTTGAAGGATGCAAAGTAGAGTGGTAGTGAGGTAGGCGCATAGCCTTGTCCCCGTAAATAACTTTTGGCTGAAGAACAAGGGACCAGGAGAACAAAGCCTCCCCCTCCGACCTCTTCCCAAGATAAACATAGTTGGGATTTTCCAGACTGCTACAACCAGCAGGTAAGGCTCTTGACTACCAGAGCATAGAATGACATATGGGCTGACTGCTGTTCTGCTTCTGTAAATTGCTTACGCTAGGTAATAATTTTCCACTCACTCCTGCTTCCTAAGAATTAAGTTGACTCTTGTATAAAAAGGTATGTATGTCCTAGGCTCGGCTCAGACCTGGAGTTTGCTCTCTCAGCCTTACCAGTGATTAAAACTCATTGCATCCTAATCTGACCTCTGGGTCCTGCTCACTGGGGACCAGACTCTTGTGCAACAGTAGGCAATAGGGATAAGACATGTGAAACCTTAACATGTCTCAATAAATTTTTAGAGTTGGGTGTGGTGGCCCACACCTGTAACCTCAGTACTTGGGAGGCTGAGACAGGAGGATAACAGTTTCAAGACCAGTCTCATCAACTTAGTAAGACCCTTGGCAATTTAGAGAGACCTGTTTCAAAATAAAAGATAACATAGCACTGGGGATGCATTTAAAGGTAGAATGCTCCTAGGTTCAATCCCCCGTGTCACAAAAATAATAAATAAATAAATAAATAAATAAATAAATAAATAAATAAACATACATAAAAATAAAATATTTATGTGTTTTATCACATATTGTTTTATAAATGAAAACTACCACCCACCTCTCTTACCATTGTATTTTCACCTTGAGATTTCAGTCAGTAAATTATTTTCCTATTTGTAGGAGAGTCAAATATGTATTTATTTGTGCAGTAATATGACACTGTATTGAGTTTTGTTCTAAAGAGTAATCCCAAGGCACAAATTTATTTCATTTATATGACCCAGTTGCTTTTAAATGCTATTAATTAACCCATCTGCCTTGTCTATATCTACTTAATTTAAAACTATTGGACAAAAATTGATGGGACTTTGGTTAAACATTTCGATATTTCCTTTCTGTTATTTCAAATACATATAAGATTTTTGAAAGAATCTGAAACTTTTTTCCCCTATGGGTCATTCAGATATTTGAACATCCCTTTCAATAAAGTAATTATCCCAATAGATAGATTAAAGGTAGATATTTTAACTCCGAAACAGGTTTTTCAAGAATAGCTTTAATTTAAACATATCCAAAAGACTGACTCTGACTACATTTATTCCTAATGGTGTGTAGTTCATGCTTTTGAGTTAGTCAAGAGGACAGATTCTCTGGTCCTAAAACATGCCTATGTTCCTGAGCTGGACCACGAACAATCAGATTCTGTGAATAATAGTACAGGGCATCGGGGTTTATTATTAGGTGGTAATTAAGATAAAGATGTTATTTTATTGGTCTGCTGTATTAATTTTTGCTTATTTCTATGTGAATCAAATTTCATAAATTTTTAGTGAGGCGCTTAGCAACTTAGTGAGATGCTGCTTCAAAATAAAAAAAAAAATAAAGTAGGGCTGGGAGTGTAGCTCAGAGGTAGACTTCCCCAGAACCACACACACACACACACACACACACACACACACGCACACACACATCATAAATTCATTTCCTACTCTTTATAATCATGGACAAGGAGAAATTGCTATAAATTTCAAGGCATGTTGATGAATTGCTCATGCTTTTATATTTCATCATCTCTACTAATACATATATAGAGAGAGCAATAAGCATACACACACAAGGGTAATTTTGTGAAGATAATGGATATATTAGCTTAAATGTGGTGTTTCACAATGTATACAGGCATCAAATCATTAAATTGTATACCTTAAATATATAATTTTATATCAATAGTATCTTCATAAAGCTGTTTATATATATTACATATAGACATATATCATATATATATGTGTGTGTGTGTGTGTGTGTTCAGTGATTTAGGAAATGGTGTTACATTTTACCACATATACATTTTAAATATAGAGATTGGATCTGCACATTCAACTCCAGACCCTTCTAAGTTCACATAGAAATAAGTGAAGAGGCAAAAACTTATTTGGCATTGCCTATAAAAATAAACAAGGGCACAGTGAACAAGTTTAATATATTTAGTAAGTCTCCCAAGTATAGAAAAGATAACAGCAGCTCAACTGCTAAATAATTGTAAATGTAATTGGGAAACAAATGGTCAAAATCCCAGGAAAATGCCTCCTAAACTCCATGATTGAAGAAGCAAGGACTGAGAATGAGGGCAGAGCATTTTACTCTTTTACTCAACTGCAGAGAAATCTAACTTCTACAAAAGACTGCAGGAGGTGTGGTGGAAGCCAGCACTCGCCTGCTCCTAACTGCATATCCAGTATATAGACTGTGTCAAGAATATCATTGTGGGAATATTCAAAGTCTCTTGGTCTGGATTTGCCAGCCCAATTTTGTTCTCCCCTTACTATATCCTATTGTGTCCATTTCTAAAGTCTATTCTATTTTTTTTATGCTGGTATAAGGAAAGAACAGAAAAGGACTTTACCAAAGAGAAAGCAGGAGCTCAGGAAGCAATTATTGAGTCAATATACACAATAAAGAGCTGAGAAAGAAATGGAGAACAGCCAGCAAAGTGAGAGATAGGTTCAGGGTTTTGGCAAAAAGGTATTGCAGTAACTCCGGCGGACGATCTACTCCCTGGTTCCTGCCACGGAAGGTCGCTGCTCCCTGCAGCTTCCTAATAACTACTCTGTGGTTCCAGCCACAGAAGGTCACTGCACTAGGCAGCTTCCTAACAAATACTCTCTGGTTCCAGCCACAGATGGTCGCTGCCCAGACAGCTTCCTAAATTCCGTGGTTCCAGCCACAGAATGTCGCTGCACCAGGCAGCTTCCTAACAATGGTCTTCTCGCACGAAACAACACGAAGTCTGATATAGTAATTTGCAAAATATTTACATTTAATAATTGGGGGATCGGGGAGGAGATAGAGATGACAAATTCTCCTGGCCTTCTATAGCCAGGGCCTTATTTTTATAGGGACTTTAAAAGTTAATCAAACACAGAAATCAGCAATTATCTCAGGTTACGGTAAAGATGGTCAGTGAGGCAGGCATGTGACAAACTTAGGGGAAGGAGGGATTAACCATTACTGGGTGGAGACGACATCAAAGACAGCACCTTAAAGATTACACCAGGTCCCTTGGAATGTGTCCATTTGCGGACAGATCCCACCCAGCCAAATACCATGTATCTAAACTGGGCTGGTTCAAGATGATAATCTCAGTGTGTTTCTAAGACAGGCCTCAGCCCTCTACAAAAAGAGATCAAAAGTGGAAAGTATATACACATAGAAGAAAATATATAAAAATAGAATAGGCAAAGGAAATTTAAGCAATGTTGGGGTTATGACTTGTACCCCCCTTTAGTGTATTTCTAGGTAAGGAAAAAAATCACAGTACCTTAAAATTAAACTTCAGCTTTTAAAGTATCCAACTGAAATTAGATAGCATTCATAAATTGAATCAATTGGATTATCTATTTTTTTGAGTGCTAATCCAGGGTATTCAATGATAGATGTTACTAAAAGTCAAATTTAACATCTGGATTGCTGATACTTCAAAAAAAATAAAAAGTCCTTAAATAAGAAGCATAATATCTGCTCAAATACTGCCAAAATTCAGAGATACCTGAAGATTTGCTTACTACAGAAATGAAAATTATTTCATGATCTCCATAAATGTAAATGCTTTATTTAAAGAATCAGACCTGTATACCTCTAATATACTTTTTTTGTGAGTTGTTCATTTTTAATATTTGTTGGGGCTATTTAATAACCACACAAGTTAGTTTTAGAGATCTAAGAACAGAACTATGACATATCATTCAATAGTCAACAAAATGAAATTTGTAGACTGAAAAAACATAAACTGAATTTCAAAAGCATCAAGAATTAATATACAATATTGGGCATCATTTCCTTTCTCAGGAGCCATGTTATCTTAATCCTAGCTAGGAATGAAATAAATTAAACCTGAGAGAAAAAAATATGTAGGTGGATCTAATGACAAACATGGAACAGGAATAATCCTGCAATTTAAAACCAAGGCTCTAGGGTAAACTGAAGATACTAGAAAAGATTATTACTTTAATTAATACTAACCAAGGACCAAGTGGGTAGGAAAAAAAGTAAAAAATTCGCAAAATATAGAAAAAAGAAAAATTTTTAAAATGTAGAAAATCCACAAAATGTAACGGTATAATGGAAAAAATATAAATATATCAGTGATGAGAAAAAATTCAAAAGAACATACTCTCAGTTTGGGGAAAAATAGAACTAAAATGATCTAAAACACAGTAAACGTGAGAACTGAAACCATCTACAAACTCTTAGTTTACATGATTTTACTGTTCTGTATTCTGCATTAAAATGATTTTATGAAAACCAGAAAATGTTTTCTGGTAAGATGTCATTCCAAATAACTTTACTTTTGTCTCAGAAACTTCAAAAAAAATCATAGAATAACATCTTGTCCCTTCTCAGAATAATGAATTGCTGAAATGAACTTATTACATGAGTTTACTCATAAATACTCACTTTAAAACCCTCACCTTGCTGTGTGTAACAACCACAACATTGATATTACAAATTTTGTCCAATCTTAGGTCCTATCATTTAAAAAACATCTTAAACCAGTTTCCAATATACCATCAGCATAACATTCCTGACCTTTTTCTGCAGCACTTACTACAACTCTGTCAAATTAGAAGCTTCCAATATTGCAGAGGAAGTAAAGGTATAAAAAACAATACATCAAGAAATTAATAACCATAAAGTTGGGGAAAAAGCAAAAAATATAAATTGACACATATAATGGTCTTAGGGTATAAAGGCTCAATATAATTATGAACTATCCAATTTATCAGGAACAAATATTAAAATCTATCTTTCTGTCTCTGCTCTTGTCTGTTTATTCTCTTCCTACTAAAATTCAAGGAGAATTTAAAAAATGCACCTGCAAAGTGAGAAATCTCAACATTTTACTAGATTAATTGACATGCAGAGTAAGTGAACTATGTAAATAAAATTTTGACATGTAGAAAATCCAAAGATTAATGCACACATATATTTGTGATGACTAAGTCTTTTTATAATCTCATGTACACCTTCCATAAAAGTTGGTTATATTCCAGTTCTAAACCAAATCTTAACAATTTTATAAAGAAATTAGTAACATGCAGAATAAGTTTTCTTAATGTAATCAAATGCAAGACCAATTAAATTCAAATTTTATTACTGCTGAACTCAGCAATAAAAACTGGGAAGAATACATAGAACAGCTTCATGAAAAATAAACAATAATAGTCAAGTTTGCAAAGAACCAGAATTCAAAGTACTTCTGACCTACTAGTGAGCATGTTTTTTTCTCATATCTTCATACCATGTATCCCTGGATATAGGCAAAGTCACAGGTAATGCAAAGCAGAATAAAGAAAATAGACCACGAGGTTTCTAGCTAAAAGAACCAAAAGGGGGGATGTTCCCCAGAGAAGCTCATCTGTTGACAATGCAGAAATGTTCAGAAATTGTTGTGATTTGGGGTTAGAATGTCCCCCAAAGAGCTCATATGTTGAAGGCATGGTTCCTAGTGCAGGAAGGGTCAGAGGTGGGGCTTGGCTGGAGGAGGTGGGTCACTGGGGGTGTGGCTTTGGGGATTATATCTGTCCCTTGTGGCAGTCTGTCTCTCTTTCTGCTTCTGGCCACCATGAAGGAAGAACAGCTTTCTGCCACCAAGCAGCCTTATGTTTTCCTTTGAAGGCAGCTAACCATGGACTGACCCCTGAAGTCCTGAGCCTGAATAAACCTTTCCTCCTCTAAGTTGTACTTTTCAAGTATTTTGTTAACAGTGACAAAAAAGCTAGCTAATATGGAGGTAAATAATTGAATCAGGGCTTTAACTTCATCAGAAGATAAATCCATTGATGGATTAATAATTTGAATTTGAATGGATTTACTGGGGGTAAGTGTAGGCATGTGGGATATGGCTGGAAAAAATATCAGGTCCCTACAAATCCATACAACATAATCCTATTAATATAACTTTCAAAATCAGTCATTAGATCTCAAATGTCAGTGCATTTTTTACTTTAAAAATGCAATGCACATGATATGTTAAATGTAGATGGTTGAACATTATGCTAAGTGAGACTAGTCAGTCACAAAGAGTGAAAAGTCGGATGTTCTCCCTAATTTGTGGAAGCTAGAGAGAATGGGACTTAGAAGGGACCCCAGACAAAGAAGGAGAAAACTTTAGTTGAACAAAGAAGGAAACCTAACTGAGGGAGATGGGAGGGGGGAAGAGGGAAATACATACACTAATGCACATGATGTGTACACACAAACTTATCAGAGTCAATCACTATGCTGAGCACGGAAAGGAGGGAAGGGGGAGGGAAGAGAGTGGGATTTGAAGGCAGGCTAAATGAACTATGTGCATGCATGCTTCTGATACCCTGACAGCTATCAAAATGTATAACTACAATGTACCAATGAATGTAATAAATAAAAAATAAAATAAAAAGCAAAAAAAATCACAAAATATGCACAAAGTCACAGAGCAGGTGCATGTGTATGCATGTGGACACACACACATTGAATTCAACAGAAAACTAAGTTTGTGAATTAGATTATTTCAAAACTTAAGTTTAATTGAGAAGTCAGAAGTTACTTATACATATGAAGGTAAGACTATATCCATGAGGAAAGGAGCAATTATCAAGAAATAAATTTTTTTCTGATCCAAAGGGAGTCAATCACCAGACAAAAATGAAAATTATTTTTAGAACTACTTTGGTGATCATTTTTTCCAATGGTAAAAGGTATTTGTGCCAGGTTAGCATAAAACTGATTTGTGTGGGCTGTTAGTGAGGAGGCAGTGTATGTGTGGGGACAGGGTGTGTGGAAACTGTATTTTCTGTTAAATTTTGCTGCAAAATTGGTCAAATAAAGGCCTCAAATGAAAAACATACAAAACTATGAACATGGGGGAGCTAACTATTAAACAAATTATGGAAAAATTTAAAGCACAAACTTTTCTGTATCCTCACGTAATAACTATGAACTATTAAAGAAAACATATACCTCCCCAAATCTATAATCATGTGCATATTACAAAAGCTTATTTGCTGCATAAAGCTTTAGTCAAACTCCTGAACTTTCTTCTATGCCCATCTGTGTACTTCTCTGTAAAATGCAGTTTTAGCAAGAATTCTGCTAAGTGAGTTTGGTAAGAACCCTCCAGCCATGAAATCTGATCATCCTCCATAACTGGTCGGTTTCCGCATCCTCCACCATCCCGAGCATGCTGTATGATCACCTTGGCTTATCTTCAGCACGAATGCTATTAGATCACTTTAGCCAGATTCTACTTTACCCTGATATCCCACTTTACCTCTTGTTAATTTTCTATCTACTGAGCCCTATCCTGCTCCTCGACTTGCCCATTCTATTTTCAGAGTTGAACCCAATCTCTCTCTCCAACTGTAAAATCCCATTGCAGTGTCCCCTGAATAGTCCCAAATAAAGTCTGCCTTGCTGTGCTTTAACACATATCAGTGAATAATTTTTAAAAATATTAAAAATTATTAAATGTCATTATAAAATATTCTGTTATGTGAGAAATTCTGAATTGTTTTATCCATGTACATACATGTACATTGTGAGAAAATTGCTTAAAAGAAATAGTAGGAATGCAGTACCTCTTTTAAAGAACATTCTTTAAATATCGTTAACACTTGTTTGGCAAACAAGTTCAGGTGTACTTGCAGGAAGGGCAGAAGAGAATTGCCAGGTACACTGCACCAGATGACATTTACCAATAACGAAATAGAATGCCTGCAATTTACTGGATTTAGCCTCATTAGAAAGCAGTATAGCAACCATCTGTAACTTATTCTTTAATCCCCTATCTCCACCCCAGTCCTCCAGTTCACTGTTTAAAACATCTTCCTTGAAGAAGTCCTGAAAAATGATAATAGTTTAAAATAGCTTAATTTTTTAAACCATTCATTATTAGCACTCCCAGAAAACTGCCTAACTGTTCTGTCCTTCAATCTAGCGATATATACACAACTTTGAAAAATTACAAAACTCATCATCAGGTAATAAAAAACAATCCATTATCTAAGTGTTCAGGCGGGTAGTAGATAAAGCTTTTCTGCACTTTGAAAGCTTTTTTTTTTGGGGGGGAAGATGGTCATTTGGAATTTATATTTGAAGAAAGCCTATGTGAACATTAAGTTTGCTATGGTGTGAAAATTCCATATGAGTGAGGGATATCTTTATAGTAGTGATTGTTATAGATGAAGTTGAAGAACATTTCCCAGTAGTTGCTATAATGTCTGATATTATGTAGATGGGAAATAAATTATAATTGGCAAGCTAGAAGCTGGCACTATTTCTTATATTTTATTCTAATGAAATGGTATAATTAAATATTTTATCAGCTGTCTGTGTTTTAGATTGCTTCCCAGTAGACAAGACGACATGATGCACTTTTTATTACATTAGTTTTACCCAATCAATATTCATATCTGATATTTCAGCGATCAACTCTAATGCTCTTTTAGATGACTAAGATATCAAACATGTTTAAATTCTCATTTGCCACCAAGAATATTTGCTGATGGAATCATTTAATCAAAAGCACATTTAAATCTAAATTACATAAATTATAAGAATAATTAAGCACACTTGAGAATGTAGTCTATATTAAGCTGAAATGAAAACCTACTTCTGTGCATATTCATATATTTTGGTTTTCATATTGGAGTAAAACAAAAACCAGTGATTTTTAATCAAGGCCTAACAGCAATTCAGGATGTAACTATTTTTGCATGGGTATATCACTTAAACTAGATATACCATCAGAAAACGAACATATTAGATACAATAAAATTCCATGTTGTACATTAAAGGAGAGTGCTTAGTTTAAGAATTCCAACCATAGGGGACGAGTATAAAGACAGATAATAGATGAAGACAAAGAGAAACAATTAACCAAAATGTTCAATTGGTAAACTCCCTAGAGGAAAATAAAATAGAGCTGCAAATAAATCACATATCAAGAGCAACACCTCTTCATTTATGTTTTCCATTCAATATATACACAAAATATTAACAACCTACTGCATGTAAGGCATATTAACTACAACTGCTTCACCGCCTCAAGGAAATCAATGAAAATCATTAGATGAAAAATGAAAGACACTGGAATAAATTTAAAGTTAATGATAATGAAAGAAAGAAGAAAAAAGGACTCTGGTTTTGCAAACTTATAGCCAACAGCTGGGCTTATAATGGTACTGCTGAGCATTACCTGAGGAAAAGTTCACAAACTATCAAGAATAAGCAGAAAACATTACTTCATGATCATGTTGGAACAGGAGAAAGCAGAACCATGTTCATGTGTGAACATAAAACAAAGATGAAGATACCATGGCACTAGAAAAAGAATCAAACATCCCCAGGCAGGCTAACATGAATGACTACTAGCACAGGTAACACTAGCTCTACATATTTCTCTGCCTTCTGCAAACAAGTGAAAATAATTGGTCATTAAAATTCCCTTGCATTCTGATAGCACCCAAATTGGAAACAGCTCAGGTAGCTGAAAAATCTTAGGATCTCTGTACCAAGCACAAAACAAACCATCAGCAAGTGTCATTGATAATTTGAGCTACTCAGCCCTGGATTTAGTGACTGAGTTGCAACCTTAGCATTTCACTGCACTTATGTAGACCTGACATTTCCAGAGAGCCAGAACCTGGGCTCTCTAAGGGACAGGGGGAAAATGACAAAGCTACTCAACAAGTCCACGTGGGCAACTATTGCCTGTCACTTGGCTGAGTCCTTAAGTCTAAAATTCCCCAAAGCACTTTCCATGCTCATTCCACTCTTCAGGACAACCGTATTTGTTTAGTGTTTATATATCCCCACGTGAAAGATACAATTGAGTCTCAGGTTAAGGACTTCCCCAAAAGCCTGGAAGCCAATTCCTGGTATTCAATAAACAGAGGTCAAAATAATTATCTTTGAGATATTCCTGCAAAGAAGACAGACAACACTTCTGGAATGTCCAGCTCTGTGACCAGGTCTCGGAGTGCCTTCAGTCTGAGGATGTTCCCATGTGGGGTGACTTCCAGTGTACCACTGGTGCCCAGGTCTAAAATCCTGGAAAAGATGTGGCGATCATAGGAAGAGATCTTCAGGCAGGGTAAGCTGAAAGATCCTTCAGACATCCAGACTCTGACAGAAGTTCATTTGCAAGGTTATATCCCTAACCTGTGTCTTGTGGAAAACATGGAGAAAAAATTTAGTGGTGTTGAGGTGAAACCTGGTGGTCCTATCTTTATGAAGCTTGAAGGGGACCCTCTGTTCTAGTTAATTCCCTCCTGAGAGGTAGCTCTACCTGAAGTATACTAGGGCATCTCCTGCAAAGACCCCACTGATCACCGATTCACTATACACAAAGATTAAAGTACATTAACTAAATGTTAAGCATTAGATGCTAGGAATAGGACAGTGAGAAAAATAGATACATATCTTCTCTACAAGAAAAATAATGAAGTCACAAGTTACAGCACAGTGTGAAGTGTGCTGGGATGGGAGAAGTCATTACTGGGATTGACAGGGCCAAGAGAATCTCCCAGGGACATTGCCTTCATGATAAGAGGAAAATAGAAAGGAGAGGAGTGGAAGTGTTTTTGAAGGTATGATGAATATTTCTTGTCTAACAGTGTCTAGTTCCTCTGCAAAGTTAGTGTGAAACATTTCTGTGGAGGGGCTAGGGTGAAGCAGGGCAACATTTGTGGAAAATGGAGATTTGAAATATTTTGACTAGGAAGAGCATGTAGGCTAGAGAAAAAATGATGCAATCTTTATGTACCAGTGCTCTTTGTTTAGAGTGCTTACATATCACATGCATGAGAATCATGCCTAAAATATAGTAGGCACTTAACAATTTTTGTGCAATAAAGGAATGATTTGCAGGTGGTTTCCTAGCTGACCATCATGTCCACTCCATGCATTTATGATAACAACAATATACTCCATTAGTCAAGAGAGATGAATCACTTATTAGAAAACAGGGAATATAAAGGCAAAATAATGTTTTTCTTTCAGGTAGAAAATGATGGAAGGGCAGTGTCTGGTGGTGCATGCTTAAAATCCCAGTACTTGGGAGCCTGTATTAAGAGAATCACAGGTTCGAGGACAGACTCAGCAATGTAGCGAGACTCTTAGCAACCTACTGAGAGAGGAAGGAAGTGAAAGACATTTTTATACTAGATGTTTAAGGACGTATACCACTCATACAGAACTTTAAAATTTGGAACGGGAGGTGAAAAATGCCTACAGTGGCCTCCCTGTTATATCCTTGCCTAAGGAATTTTAATTCTGTCCACCTATGTAGATCAAATGGACCTAACAGACATATATAGAACCTTCCATCCAATACACACTCAAGGACACATGGAACATTCTCTGGGATGGATCATATTAAGACAAGTCTTAGCAAATTCCAGAAGACTGAAATAATATCAGGTATTGTTTTGGCCAAAATGATTGGAAACTAGAGATCAGTAATAGGAGAAGTTTCAGAAAACTAAAAATAATGAAAATTTAACAACATGCTCCTGAATGACCAGTGGGTCAATGAAGAATTAAAATGGAAACTAAAATTATCTAGATACAAATAAAAAGGGAAACACAACATACCAAAACTTATGGGAACCAGTGGAAGCAGTTCTAAGAGGAAAATTTATAGCAATGAATGCGTACAAAAAAAGACAAAAGAAATATCACAAATGAAAAAAGACTTTAATGTTACACCTCAAGGAAATAGACAAAGAACAAACTTGGCCCAAAATTAGCAGAAGAAATTAATAATAAGAAGAACATAAATAAACATAGACACTAGAAATACTATTAAAATCATCAAAACTAAGAATTGGGTTTATTTTGACAGGATAAATAAAACTGATGAATCTTTAGCTAGAGTACAGTCAGAGTAGAGTGCATGAAAGAAAGGCAATTCATTTTCTAGATAGTTGAATGAGAACCAAAAACATTTTACAATGAAGGAGATTCTTTGTATTAGAAAGAATGCAAGTATGCTTTAGAGGATCATACAAATGAAGGGCATGGACATCAGTGTCATGAGTTTATCATTCACTTTTAATTATTTTGAATGAAAGTAATACACACACACAAAAGCTATTTCTTGAAGGAGAAGCAAAACAATCCATATACCTAGATTTATCTTCTGAGTTCAGGCATAGGATAAAGAAATCTAGAAGATAAAAGAACAGGGGCGAGAAGCAAAGGAGAAAATTGAAGTTGTATGTGAAAGGACAAATAAATCAATTTATGAAAACCAAAAAGTATAAATTTTGAAATGAACAACCTGTTTGAAAAACAATACATTCTCAATTCCAACTCTGCACATTTTTCCTACATCATTTATTAGAATGACTGTCAATCCTATTTAAATAGTTTACCTTGGAAATTGTTCTGATGTATGGATTGGAAAAAATCCACTCTTTTGGTATTACATATTCAATTAGTAGTGATTATTATATAAAGCATAAAGCACCTTTTATATAATAGAATAAATACTCATGTAAGTTAAAACACATTTATTAGTATTAAATATTTTCTATAGAAAAACATGAGAGTACTTCTATGCTAATTTAACTCTGGACCCAGAACAGGGCTCATCAATGTCTTCTTTAGAATACTGTTAAAGATATTATCTGAGTCCTAATAACTAAGGAAAAGTATTTTCAGGAGTTTGGTAACTTTTTGAATTACAAGGCAGGAAATGCAGAGAAGTGGCCATAAGGTACCTGTAATTGGTCACCATCAGGAAGTTAAATAAAAACTCTTTAAATTGATTTCTATTTTAAAACTTCCTGCATTTGATAGTAGCTCCCATTCTCTGTTAAAAGATACTGATCAACTCTGCTGGCATTGGAAAGACTTCTGTATAATAACCTTCTGTGTACTGTGCCCTCCAAATTCTGCTTTAAGGCTTGCTTAACATGGGTTTTGCTGTTTCTCTAACCTTGTTATGCTTGCTATACTTCACTTATTAATGTATATAATATAGTTATTATGCAAATTAATAAAGCAAAGTAGGATACAGTAAAAAAAGAAAAAGGCTTTTTCTACAAAATTTAATTTCAATACTTTGGAAATACTTGGCAAAGCACATTCAAACCCTACAGTTTAACTATAAAAACTAAAAAGGATGGGAGAAAAACACTTTTAAACAAGAAGAGCCCAGAAATGAAGAGCCAGGCATGGTGGAGCATGCCTGTAATTCCAGTATTTGGAAGGCTGAGACAGGAGGATCTCAGGTTCGAGACCAGTATCAACAACTTAGTGAGACCATCAGCATCTTTATGAGACCCCATTTCAAATTAAAAATAAAATAAAATAGGGCTGAGGGTGTAGCTCAGAGGTAGAATGCCTCTGGGTTCAACCTCTGAAAGAAAGTAAGAAAGAAAGAAAGAAAGAAAGAAAGAAAGAAAGAAAGAAAGAAAGAAAAATTAAAACTAGAAATTACAAATTATATAATATATAATTATATAATGTATATATATATATATACATATATGTATATTGTTTAAGCGAGAAATGGGACAATAAACTACAACCAGTAGACATATACTAATAGAAAAGGTTTTGCATTCTAAAGTTATAAGGGCAACTATACATTATAAAGTTATCTATATGTTTAGATAAAATGAAATTACAATCTTTAGAATAAGTATATATTCTTTTTTAAATACTCTGTGCTGTTACTGAAGTTTTAATGACTGATTCTTATCTTGTAAAATAAAAGGGCTTCCTTCTACCATCCTAATCTCTACTTCTCTTTAGGTAAGAATAAATGATCTCTTGCTCCTGCTTTTCTTTAATTTTCTTTTTTATTCAAAAATTTCTTAGCAGAATTATAATTTTATCTTAAATTTTAATCAATTAATTTAAAATGACAAATGTGGCACATAAGGGGGTAATTCAGTGATAAAGCACTTGTCCAACATGCATAAGGTCCTGGGTTCAATTCCCAGAACTGCGAAAAATAAAATAATGAAAAAACTATATACATTTGTTGTGTACATTATGTTTTTATATATGTATATATTGTGGAATGCCTAAATTAAGCTAATTAACATATGCATTACCTTACACACATACTTTTTTTTTTTTGCGGTACCGGGGATTGAACCCAGGGGCGTTCTACCTCCGTGCTACGCCCCCGGCCCTATTTTTTATACTTTATTTGAAACCGGGTCTCACGAAGTTGCAGAGGGCCTCACTAAGGAGAGAGAGAGAGAAAGAGAAAGACAGGGAGAGAGAAAGAGAGCTGAGGCTGGCCGCGAACCTGGATCCTCCGGTCTCCGCCTCCCAAAGTACTGGGATTACAAGCGTGCGCCACCACACCCGGTGGGCTCACACATACTTTTTTGTGTCATACATTATTATTACCTATAATCACCATGTTGTACAACACATTTTGTGAACTTTTTTCTCGTATCTAACTGAAATTTTGTATTCTTTGACCTAGTATCTCCCCAATCCTATGTATCTCCAACCCCTACTAACAACCATTCTACTCTCTAGTTCCATGACTTAACCTTTTTAGATTCTACTTATAAGTAAAATAATATAGTATTTGTCTTTCAGTCTGGTTTGCAAATATTTTCTGCTATTTTGTAGATTGCCTCTTCATTTTTTTTGGTTGCCTTCTTTGCTGTGTAGAAGCTTTTTAGTTGGATAATCCCTGGCTGCTTTTCTCTTACGCGTGTATCTCTCACTATATTGCTATAACTTGTACTTAGAATGAACTGAACGCTTTGTTTTATATATATATGTATATATTTGACCCACTATGACCACTATGAGACTTATTATCCTTTTCTTTTGATTTTGAAGTCTCAGGCAAATTGCATATACATTTTTATTGTTAGATTATATATAGTCCTCTAGGCACCTGTAATAGCAAGAAAAAAGTTTCGTTTCAATAATAAAATGTTCAGTCTAGTGTCATAATCACATAAATCTATATGCTAAAACAAAGCATATTTCTCATCAATGTCAGGGCTTCATTATTTCTCTAATTTACTATCTTTATCACTAGTTAATTAGGGATTATGCTGCAGATTATTCATCCTTATTCTCCAGAACTTGGTGATAGCAAGTACCCATTACATATGTGTTTAACTAAAATGATTTCCCAAGAAAAAGCATTTCTTCCTGAGTGTCATTCCCACTGCACATCACAACTGCCATTTGTTTTCTCTCCTTTCTCTTTGCTGTGACCACCACTAACCACCACTAGTGGTTAACCACAACCACAACTACCACCAACAGCAAAAATACCTGTTCACAAACCCAACAATTATTTGGTTAATAATTTTTATAAAACTTTGTTATTTTACAGATATTTGGCCAGAGAAATTTTTCTTTCGAAAGAGGATAGGTAGCAAAGAAAGAAGCTAATTTATTTAACAGAGCTGGACAAAGTCATTGGTAGTCAGTGTGTGGCTGTCACATATGTAAATTCAGAAACTTAAATGTGCAAGTTCACCTGCAGTAGTTTTGTCTTCTATTTTCAACTTATATCAACTTCCTCCTCCTCCTTGTTCAAAACAATGATGTGAAAACAAAAACTAAAGTTTTGTCATCAAAGGGAGATTTGTTTGACTTAACTGAATTCTCAACTGAGGTCTTAGCAAGAAAGTTCGGGAGATCAAATTAAAAACAAGGAACGGACTCGTAGGACATTCATCAAATCAAGAAATATGGACTCGATTAAATATTTATTGAGATGTTCTACGTCAGACGTGTTCTATGTGCCAGAAGTACAATGGTGAACAAAATAGGCTTCATTTCTGCCTTTGTAGAACATTCTTTCAAGTTAGTTGGGGAGAAGGGCAAGGGAACCAAACAAATAAACAATATAATTTTACAGCTATGCGTGTTGTAAAGGTAACGTTCTAAGGAAGATTGCTGGGTAAGTTCACTTTGAATTGGGTGTCCGGGGGACCTTTACCGAATAGTTCACACCTAAAGGATCTGGCTTCTCATTTACCTTGTGGACACAAAGGCTGAGTGTGTAAGTGGTTGGCTCAAAATTTTTGAGAAATAAAACAGAGCTAGGATTTCAGCTCAAAATTTCTTATCTTTGCTCTGACTGATTCTCAGGATGGTCATGAGATTTGCAAAGAGAAAGAACTTGTCTCAGGCCTTCAGTTCAACTGTCTTAAGCTTTGGAGTACTATATATTCCTGAGAGAGATGCTGTTCAAGCTCTTATTGTCTGATGGATTGCTTTCCCCTAAGGTATTACTTTTGAAAAAAAATAAGTGCACCACTTTCCTTAGTCATAACTGGTTAAAAGATTTACAGATTTTTATTTTCAAGTCAGATGTTTTATGTGTCACAAGTGCCAAGCAAGTCACTACACAATTATGACAGTTTTCCTTTACAGTAATCATGTTTATGCTCTCAGTTCCTAATATTATGCATAAATTTTCTAATTGAAAATATAATGAGGATTTTTTTTACTAATACTCTGAGTATATTGTTGCTTCCGATGACTAAACTCAATCATTCATTTACAAGCTTTTATCAGAGGCCCACTGTATGTCAGATATGAGCCACTGAGCACAGATGAGCTAACCACCCGACAATTTCCCCCATTTCAAGGAGCTTGAACTTATTTTTTTTTTTTTTGGAGGTACCGGGAATTGAACCCAGGGGCGTTCTACCTCCGCGCTACACTCCCGGCCCTATTTTTTTATACTTTATTTTGAAACCGGGTCTCACGAAGTTGCGGAGGGCCTCACTAGGTAGGGAGAGAGAGAGAGAGAG